>KQ992973.1:300298-334809 GCA_001598015.1 Dorcoceras hygrometricum
GTGTGTTGGGAAGAAGTGGGGGAGAAGCAGCTATCTGCCCCTGACTTTGTGCAGCAGATGAAAGATCACGTGGATCTTATTAGACAGCGGATGAAAGCTGCCCAGGATCGCCAAGCCAGTTATGCGAATAAGAGGCGTCGACCTCTTGAGTTTCAGGTTGGTGATCGTGTTTTTCTCAAGGTTTCTCCGTTTCGTAGTGTGATGCGCTTTGGACGCAAGGGAAAGTTAGCCCCTCGTTACGTTGGTCCGTATGAGATTGTCGAGAGGATTGGCCCTTTGGCGTATCGTTTGTTGTTGCCGTCTGAATTATCTTCTTTGCATGACATCTTTCACATTTCCATGTTGAGGAAGTACGAGCCTGATCCGTCTCATGTGCTTGGAACTGACGAGGTAGAGCTAGATCAGTCGTTGAGCTATCAAGAATACACTTTGCAGATCCTTGGCAGAAAAGAGAAACAGTTGAGGAATATTCCGTTGGTGATGGTACAGTGGAGCAAGCATGGTAGGGAAGAAGCTACTTGGGAGCTGGAAGAGAAGATGCAGCGTGAGTGGCCGCATCTGTTTGAGTAGCTGTTGAGCTAGATTTTCCAGTAACTTGTAGTTTTGCTGTTTTCTTCCTTAGTTGTTGTGATGTGTTTGCTCAGTTATCTTGAACTCTTGGCCTAGTGTTGGGCGAGTTCTGGTGTTAGTTTTTGTTTCTATTTTAGCCTATGTTGTTGTTTGTTGATTCAGAATTGTTGTTGTGATTTCGAGGACGAAATCATTTTTAGTGTGGGAGAAATGTGAGACCTTATTTTGTATTAAGGATTAATTGTTGGAATTAATCGGTTGATTAAGAGATTTTGTGGTTTAGATCTCTGTTTTGAGGTTTGAGTTACATTTTTCGGGTTCCATTTCGTGTATTGAACAATTCTGGATGCTTTCGTGTTTTTGAGTTTTTGAGGCGAAAGCTGGTCGCTGGCGGAAACAGTCGTAGCTTGTTTTGGTAGCGCAGGGAATGAAACGCCGTCGTTTGAGATATTGCGACTGGTTGTGCACTGTAGCTGCGACTGGTTTTATGCGAGGAGTTGTTGCGTCTGGATGAGTAGTCGAGAGCTATGGTCAACGCGGGTCAGCACTCCTGTGCTTGCGACTGGTTGTGTTGGTACGTTGCGACTGGTACCAGACGAGGGAAGCGTTGTGCGTTGTTTTGTGTTTTGCGTCTGGATGACCAGCAGCTGGTATTAAGGATTTAGCATCCTATGCGACGTAGTCTGGATAAGTTGGTGCGATGCCGTTTTGAGGACCAGTCGATGGGTTGCCTCCTGATTGATTTTAGCGTCAGGTCGACTGGCTGTCAAGCTTTTGTATTTTGAAACAGCGTCTGGTTGTCCAGCTGCGAGAGATTGTTCGCTACTGTAGCTTGCAGCTTGTGGTGATCACTGTAGTTAGCGACTGGATTTGTTTAGCGTGGCTCGAGATTTCATCAGCTGTTGGTTCTTGCGTCTGCTGGTTTGGGAAATTGTTAGTGTCGACTGGTTTTGTCGATAGACAATTATTGGAATTGGTTCCAGTCGTTGCTAGTGCTATTTATAGGAAGACTTGGTCTTCAAATTCGATACCAGATTCTATACTTAGAATATTTCCAGCCTTTCGTTCCTTATCTTTTGAACCCTAGAGCACTGTTCAGCCGTGAGTTTTCCGGCGAATTCCCAGCGTTTCCGGTGGTTGTTTTGCTCGTGTGAGGTAGCGTTGGACTCCTCTCGAGAAGCTCTATCATCAAACACCATTTTTGGAAGCTGTCGTGGGCTGGAGCGAAAGCACGAAGTTGCTGTTCGTGTTCGTGCGTTTCGAAGTTGCAGGTATCTTTTCGAATTAGCTTCGAGATCTTGTTCCTAGCCTTTATATTAGCTTCTTGTTAAATTGTATGGGTTAGATTGAGCGCTGGTTTTAGTGTTTAAATTCCAGCCGTGAGCTTTGAGTTCTGGTCGTGTGCTAGTAGTGGTTGGCCGTGAGCTTGGTTGCAATTCCCTGAAATCTGTGCATTGTGTATTTGGACAGATTTGTGCAGGCTGTGACTTGCTTCGTTCCTTGTGGGAGTTAAGGTACGGATTTGAGCTTATATTACGGCGAGGTTATGGCTTGGATGATTGTAGTTGCTGGTATGTGGATTGACCGTGCCTGCTGGTTGTGTCCTGTTGAGGATTCTGTATGCTATCTGTGTATTTGCTGCGTTGCATATGTTCATATGCTTGTATTCCAGCATGTTGCATACACGCATGGTATTCCTTTTTCCAGTTTTGGTAGTCCTTGTACCTTGTTGTATTGTTGTTGTTTCTTACCAGGATGTGAGGGCCAGCGGCAATACCGCACTCTCATCTACCTGCTGAGATCGTAGCCACCATGCGCCGAGTGGTTAACTACCACAGTTCATGGGCGAGGCAACAGCAGGTTGAGTTGTTCGATGCATCTGGTAAGTGGGTGTAGTATCATGGCGAGTGGCTTACTACCACACTGTGAATACACCTCGTGGCCACTGTCTATTGTTGATGATTCTTGGAGCTATGTTTGAGTTCCTTAGCTCCCTTGTGGGTCGAGCTTTCCGTTGTTTCGGCGTCTCATGCATAGCATCTGCATTTTATTCCTTGCTGTTTAATGTTGTTGTATAGTTGCTCTCCGTACTGGGGTTTGACCCCATGTCCCTCCGGGGCTTGGTTTTTTTCTTTGTTGTGTTGTTTTCAGGAAACCCAGGTTCTACAGCTGGTCGTGGTTTTAACCCAGCTGGTGGTGCCCCAGGAGGTGGCTAGCGTGTCCCAGTTGCGTATAGCATACTTATATATATGTATCAGTTAGCCAGGGGATGCCCTGCGCTTTGTTGTTGTACCCGTAGGGGAGTATGATACATGTTTGAATTATGTATGCTTTGTTGTTGATTGTTTTATGATTTGGGAAACTTATTTTAAGTATCGTTGTATTTTAAATTATATGTCTAAAACCGTCGGGCCTAAAAGCGAAAATTTTACCCACTTTTTGATAGCTTCCGCATGTGCTTATCTGTTGTGAGCACGAGGCCTGACAGGTTCATTGTAGCTCACGATTGGATGTGCTGTTGCTTGCGTCTGGTTGTCCAGCTGGTGGTAACGATATGCTTGCAGCTGGTTGTCCAGTCGTTGGTTTCAAATGCTTGCAGCTGGTTGTCCAGTCGTTGGTTTCAAATGCTTGCGACTGGACTTCCCACGACTGGGTAGATCAAACGATGTCGTATCAACTTATTCAAACGACATCCTTTGCTAAGCATCCTTGACTGGTTGAATATAACGCTGAAGCTCTCGTCTGGATATACTGTAGCTGCCTGCTGTTATCTTGCGAATGCTGGTTATCAACGCAAAGAGCATCTGCTGAATCTTTAGCACGAAGGCAAAACGCTGTCGTATCAACTTATGTAAACGACATCGTTTTGCTATCGCTATCTCCAAGTACCAACTGCTGGTGAACATTAGATTGCGACTGGATTTCCTCCTCTACGACGTCGCTTCTCTCTTGCGTCTGGATGTACAAGCTACCTGCTGGTTGTGATGACATCACTGCTGATGTCATCATCGCTGATCCAGCTTTCTCTTTGCTTCAACGTCTGCTTGCACAACAGCTGATCTCTCTTCATCTGCTGAACTCTAACCATCTGCTGATTTATATGCGCTTGCGCTACTGCTGGTCTTTCTTCATCTGCTGATTCTTTAGCACGACGTCGCTTTCTTCACTGTTACGTTTGCTGTTGTCAGCTTCTTGTTCAACATTGCTCATCAGCTGTCAACAGCTTCTTGAATAGAGACTGTCAACAGATTCGTCAACAGTAATTAGAATCGCGACTGCTAACAGATTCGTTAACAGTAATATGAATCACGACTGCTAACAGATTCGTCAGCAGTAATATGAATGGCAACTGCCGACAGCTTCGTGAATAGTAACTGACAACAGCTTCGTCAACAGTAACTTGCGACTCTCTTCTCATCTGCTGATTGTGATGACGTCATCCTTGCTGCTCATTGCTTTCTCCAGAATGTATGCTGACGTCATCACTGCTGATACCAGCTCCTGTTAACGCTCCACTGAACAACTTCTTCTTCGATCTATTTCTCCAGCAGACTTCTCAATTCTTGTTCCAGCTGGTTCAACTTGGCCTCCGCCTGATTTCGAACACTTGACTTAACTTTGGACGTCTCCATTGCTAATCCAGCTGCCGTATACAATGATGAACTAAACCAGCTGCTGAACATAATCTTGTCAAACCATCTACTGGACAAATTTAGCTGCTTATCTTCTTTGCGCAATATGCTTCTTCCTGCTGATATCTGCACACTCCAGTGGAATTGTTAGAAACACAATAACAGGTTTTGTGTAATTCAAAACTTAATCAGGATCTGTCAAAACAAATCCATCATATAGTGACCCGGTGATCTATCGAACTACCCTCGTTCGGACTTTCCAAGTGGTTACCATTTGTCGAGTGGATAAGTTCGAGGTCTTGGTTGTACTGATTAGTCCTCACTACTCGAAACGTCATTGAGACTCTACATGATAGGCGCCTCACTTTGACTCGTTTACCGACTCACTTGGGGTCATTAGGTGACGGTATTGGGTGAGGTCCCGATGCATGTAGGAGTCGATGCTTTGTTGTCGAGGATTCACCGCTCGCTCTCATGCGTGGATATCCTATGTTATCTGAGGAGACAATAGTGTGATAAATCTCTGGCCAGAGTACTGGATGTGTTTTAGGTAAATGGATTTGCCTAGTAACACTCGCGATGTCACTATTTGATCTCCAAGATGTATGCATAGTTATCGGATCTATAGCGACTCTCGATTTACCAATGGTCGTTGATCTGATCGGGAGATATGTGTAGAAAGGACCGTACTTTACGCTAACCACGACCAACTGGTTCTTGCAGGAACTATCAGTGATACCTAGGGGATCATGGGGCGATGTTGCTAGGCGCTTTACCATGATCCGATGGGCAAGTACGAAATTGTGATTTCGGAGTCACAATGGTTGTGGGCCCATGGCTAGCTGTATCCCTGAACCATTGAGGGTCACACAAGTACTGGATTCACGATTCCCGCACGGAAACTGAGCTCAATGTGTTGAGCATAGGATGAGGAATTTAGGGAGTGCGACTTCCTAAAAGTCAACAGGGGTCAAATTGCGATTTCCCATAGTTGAGGGGCTAAACTGTAATTTTGGTCTAGGTGGTCTGAAAAATTGTTTTCGCATCATAATACTCAGTTTTGGAAACTGTGTAGATCGGTCCGATCAGATCATCGATCGAAGTTATGATGAAGTCACGGTGATAGGGATGAACCGAATGTTCACACGTTGGACTGGGCCCGCCCCAGGTCCAATGGGCCGGTTCAAGCCCATCACACCTATACTTATTCTTGAGCCTAGGGTTGTATGACACAACTCAATTCACACAAACCCTAGCCTCCTCAAGGTAGCCGCCCACCTCCTCCTCTCCTCCCCTTCGGCCGACGCCACCCACACGCGCCGCCGCCCCTTTCGCCGGACTTGCTCCGGCCGCCGCGAAGAGGAGATTCCGTTCGTGTCAAATCCGTCAGCTCTTCTAGTGCAGACTGATGGAGGACTCTTGTTTCCGGTCGTGGACCTGATTAGGAGGATCTACCGCCGCCTACCTTTTGAAGTGCCGGTTTCCTTGTGAAACTGGTCGGAGCCAGGCGCCTAGACGCCAGCAAGGTAACGATTCAAACATCCTATGCATGGATTATAGAATTGTTTGTAATGTATTGAACGTATCTCGGCGCAAAATTTTAACTTCCGCTGTGCCCCCGGGAAATGGGATCCGGATCCGCCATTGTCTCCAACAGGCTGTTGAGTATCGGTCCCTAGGTGAGGAATAGATGGCTCGAACGCCCCGGTTGAGCCAGGCCTTGGATAGGAGTCACGGGTGGCGCACCGCTTGGCCGTGAGGGTGCGCTCTCTTGTCGTGGGTTGTTCTCTCTCGTGCAGCCATGGCTTGGACTGTGGCTGGTCACAACGGAACCGGCTGGACCTGGGGTGGTCCAGCCAGTGGGGCTTCGGCCAGGGTGGTCGGAGCAGGGAGGTCGATGATGATTAACGGCGGCGGCTAGCGCTGCATGGTAGTGTGCATGTGTTTGGGAGTGGGGTTTTGGTGGTTGGTTCGATTCAATTGAACCGATTTGTCCGGTTCGGTTGGACCGAGTCGATTAGTTGAGTATCGAGTCAAATGTTTTAAAGTTGGTTCGAGTTATTTTAATTATGGACCTATTATTTAGTTTTAATCAAAGATCCAATTTTAAAGAAAATGGTCAAATATTTTAAATCGAGTCAAACTTTTAATTTAATTGGGTTTGATGTTTATTTTAAGTTTTAAGTCAAAATTGGAGTCTTTGGATTTTTAATGAAGTCAAAATCAATTATTGGATTTTAGTTGGGTCAAAATTGGTCACTTGGTCAAATTTGGTCATTTGATAAAAATTG
Source organism: Dorcoceras hygrometricum (assembly GCA_001598015.1). Taxonomy (NCBI): domain Eukaryota; kingdom Viridiplantae; phylum Streptophyta; class Magnoliopsida; order Lamiales; family Gesneriaceae; genus Dorcoceras; species Dorcoceras hygrometricum. Next base: position 306,792 of record KQ992973.1, read on the forward strand.
ATCATTTGGGTCAAAATTGATTAAGTTATCTATTTAAAAGTCAAAATTGGTTAAATTGATTTTGAAATTAGTCAAAATTAGTCCTTTAATTTTAAAATCAAAATTGATTTTTAATTAGTCAAAATTGGAGTTTATGGGGATTTTAAAGGTGAACTTTTAAGTCATGGGCTAAGTTAAATTTTAAGTTAAGTCCAGAGTTAGTGGGCCAGGCTCCTGAACCAGTCCTTGACTAGAAAAATATAGAAGCCCGTGAATGTATATTTAATTATATGTAGTATTTTATGTACGTAAATATTTTAAAAGGAGAGAATTAAATATACATTGACGAGCTAAACTTTTAAATTTCATGATTTTTAAGAAAAGCACGCATCATGAGATTTTATGAAACGATCAGGCATGTCTCTTTTTAAGATAAAACCCGAGTGATTAAAGTGATGTGGCAAAGTTTAATGATGGGAGCTAGCCGGGTAGCCGGACCCGGGGATCCCTTGTTTTAATGTATGATTATGAGCCTATGGATCCATGTGATCACGACATGATGAAGTGGCAAGCATAGAGGTGTGAGGGATCTCGAGGTAAGGTCGGGTGAACCACACCGCCACGTACGTTGGTTATTTCGACTGATCAGTCACACGCCCGCTCGCATTCACTGATACGACTCATACGTTTTTCGTTTTGTGTTTTAGGATCATTCATGCATCCGTTGGTATTTTATTATGAGTGTGTGCCTGCATGCGATTTTATAAGTATGTACTTTGTTATGTTACAAGATAGAGCATGCTGAGCCTCTAGGCTCACTAGGTTTAATTGTTGCAGGTGATGACCCTGTAGAGTATGTCCCGACTGGCGGTGAGGACATCTGAGCGTCCACTGCAGCAGTACCTCGTGACCGCATCGAGGTTATATTTTGTTATGATACACTTGTAGTATGTTGGTTTTAACTTGTTCATTTTCAGCACTTTTTGCAGTATGATTGTTAAACAGTATGGATGGTTTTATGTTTTAAAATAATTATTTATTTCTATTTCAAGTATCGTTGAGAAAATGGTTTAGAAAATGTTTAAAGGGGGACGAGACATACGTTTAGTTTATTATTCCGCACATGTTTAAAAAAAAATTTCTAAAGTCTGGTTCATTTTAGTCGATCCCAACAATTGGTATCAGAGCAGGTTGTTCTTGAATAGTGCATTTCTTTGCGAAAAATGTTTTAAACGGTTTTAAAATATATGTCTACTCTGATAGTCGTTCGAAAGCCTGTCTATGCTAAAAAAACTTTTAAGTTTTTCAAAACTCATTTTATATAGATAGGGGGAGGAATGTATATTGAATTGCAGAGTAATTTCTTGAAAGGAAAGAGCGGAAACATCTCTTCTGATGAGCTGACAGATTGTACGAGGTCTGTGGACGCCAAGATTTCTAGGTCCGAGCGAGGCTAAGCCTTAGGGTAAAATGGAAGAGATTCTGTAAATTGAATCTTCTATTGCTCATCTGGTCTAAAAAAATGAGAACTTTTGAGTAGCATAGACCCTGTCTTCAAAATCTCATGAACTTGCTTTTACAAAATGTCGTCACTCGAAAAATGCTTTTGTTTTCAAATAAAATAATCCCATGTTCTGTTTAGGGGCAGTTTGGTTTTAACATTGACGGGGAGACTTGATTTCGAAACCTTTTTTATTCCCACAAAAAGGGGGAGAAATATTTTGAACCATAAACATACCTGCATATGTTTAAAGGTTTTGTATAAATCAAAAAGGGAGAGATTGTTGGATGTGTTTCTGCATATCAGAATCTTAATTTTGATTAACACAAAACCTACTTATATTTGACTAACGACTTTTGTGCGATTTTCAGTGCACTTGATTGAAGAAACAGGGAGATGTTCAAGCTGGAACAGTAAGGGGACACCCAAGCTGGTCGAGCAAAGAACATCTAAGTTGGAACGGTGAGGGGACGACCGAGCTGGTCCAACATATGATGGTTTGTAGGTTCTGCAGGAATCCAGAGCGCAGGAATCATCAAGCTGGTTCACCAGCTTGATGAATCAGAAGAGCAGAGTTCAAGCACAAGGGGATGTGATGAAGTGCAGAACTGCTCAAGCGTAGATCAAGTGCAGTGTATAAGTGTGGTGTTCACGTGCAGATCCGTATACAAGTGTGGTGATCAAGTGCATGTCTGATCACAGAACGCACTTGTAACCAGTTCATCATAGGGATCTCAGTGCTTGGTAAGACTGAATCTGAACTGGGTATTATATCCCAAAGAAGAAGGGATATATTCACCGGTGCTGGATTGCAGCTCAACCAGTGAAAGAAAGGTGTGCTTACTGATAGTTTGGATGAGGTGTCTGAATGGAACAAGTGAACAAGCAAGCAAACAATGGCTCTTGACAAAAAGAATAAAGCCGAGCTGGTAAATCGGATCAAGGAAGAGAAAACCTGATCAAGGATCCCAGAATCTGGATGCTTATGGCGACTATGATGATGAAGGAGTTAGCGAGCGTGAACAATGTCGACGCCTGTGATGACATGAAGGTGGAGACATGAAGAAAGACTCATATAATGGAATCCAGCTGGGAAGGAAACCAGCTGAGAAACCATATCAGAAAAGCAAACCTGCTGAGTATGATGAACAAGGTGGCTCGAAGCAGCTCAAGAGCCGATAAGAAGAGGGCAGCTAGAAGTAGAGACCAGCTCGATAGCACAACAGAAGATGCCATCAAATCTACGAGCTGGTGCAAAGAACCAAGCTGGTTAAAGTCAAACCAGCTCAGCAAAGCAGAAGCAGAGTTCAAGAGCAAAATTGGACAAAGCGACAAGCAAAGCGATTTGAACACAAGACTTTAAGCCGAATTCTTTTTAGTGATCAAATTAATTTGCTGTGTTGTATTCTCAAAGTACAGTGCTCACGTGCCTAAAGTGAAGAAAAGCCTGCAACGCATTTAAAGACAAAGGACGCAAAGTACAAAAGTGTCGAATACCTTCAACGGCTACAACTTTGTGTCCAACGGATTAAATCTCTGCGACGGGCTATAAATAACAAGAACAGAGCACAAGAAAAATGATGATGAGAAAGCGGAGAGAGTTGTGCAAGTGCAGAACAGAAAATAGAGTAATGCACAACACATAGCGGTGCTCGTCGTAAGTTTCCACACTCTGTGGCAGCTGATGTGCAAGCTGATACAGTGTTTAGGTGTGAGCTAATGCACTGATGGACTTCAAATAACAATCAAGTCGACAACACAAGCTCTGGGAAGACTTTGGGAAACCAGCTCAAACAGGATCACTTCCCAGTGTATGAGATTTTATCTTTGAGAGATTAAGTATACACTGTAATCTCACACACGATTCACTCTATCATCGAGAGTTGAGCGAAATAGATAAATGAGTGAATCAATTTGAAAACACTCCATTGTAGTCTTTGGACAGAGACGTTAAACAAGTCTAGTTTTCTTTTGCACTGAGACATTAAAGAAGTGTGTGTAGCCTTTCTCACTGAGGCATTAAAGAAGTGTTGTTAGATACACAGCTTGCGAGCTTAGTGTGTAGTGGTGTTGCTAGGAGTTCTTGCGGCTGCGGGTCGTAGGAGTGGGTTGTAGCGAAGGGTCACTGCAATCAAAGCCTTTTAGTGGAATCCTTCCCGATTGTGGAAGAAGGGGAGACGTAGGAGAGTTTGCTCCAAACTTACATAAAGAAACCTCAGCGTAATTCCTTTACTTCTTTCCGCATTCATACATACACATTGTGTGTTTGTTTACTACACTTAAAACTGTTTAAAAGCTTTCGAATATATGAGTTCAGGTTGAGTTATTTCCGCATGATTTAACTTCATTATTCAATCTGTATCTCGGTGAACTTTAATTCAAGAACACTGAGCTATTGCAGCTCAATTATTTACTCTACCAGTTCGCTCGTTATTTCATTGAGCTGGTTGAATTCACCAGTCAAAATCAGGCTCATGCACTATGCCGGTCTAGCAATGAGCTGGTTCTATATTTATGCGATCTGGTTTTAGTTACGTGCAGGTTTTCATTCCAAAATATTTAAATGCACGTAACTCACGGGGTTGGCGTGAGAGATCCTACATGAGTTGTGGTAGAGCTCATGAACACCACCGGTTTGTCGATCCCAATAATTGGTATTAGAGCAGGTTGTTATTGAATAGTGCATTTCTTTTCAAAAAATATTTTAAACGGTTTTAAAATATATGTCTGCTCTGATAGTAGTTCGAAAGCCTGTCTATGCTACAAAATTTTTAAGTTTTTCAAAACTCATTTTATATAGATAGGGGGAGGAATGTCTATTGAATTACAGATCAATCTCAAAAGGAAATATCGGCAACATCTCTTCTGACGAGCTGACAGATTGCGCGAGGTCTGTGGACGCCAAGATCTCTAGGACCGAGCGAGGCTAAGCCTTAGAGAAAAATGGAAGAGATTCTGTAAATTGAATCTTCTATTGCTCCTCTGGTCTAAATGAATGAGAGTTTGAGTAGACCCTGACTTCAAATCTCATGCACATGCTTTTTACAAAATGTCGTCACTCGAATAATTCTTTTGTTTTCAAAATAAAATAACCCCATGTTCTGCATAGGGGGAGTTTTATTTTAAACATTAAGGGGGAGACTTGATTTCGAAACCTTTTTGATTCCCACAAAAAGGAGGAGAAATATTTTGAAGCATAAACATACCTGCATATGTTTAATCAGGTTTTGTGTAAATCAAAAAGTGGTAGATTGTTGGATCTGTTTCTGCAGATCAGAATCTAAGTTATGATTAACACAAAACCTGCTTATATTTGACTAACGGCTTTTGTACGATGTGCAGTGCACTTGATTGAAGAATCAGGGAGATGTTCAAGCTGGAACAGTAAGGGGACACCCAAGCTGGTCGAGTAAAGAGCATCTAAGTTGGAACGTTGATGGGACGCCCGAGCTGGTCCAACATACGACGATTTGCAGGTTTTGCAGGAATATTGAGCACAGGAAGAATCAAGCTGGTTCACCAGCTTGATGAAGCAGAAGAGTAGAGTTCAAGCGCAGTGGGATGCGATGAAGTGCAGAACGGCTCAAGCGTAGATCAAGTGCAGTGTATAAGTGTGATGTCCACGTGCAGAGACGTATACAAGTGCGGTGATCAAGTGCAGGTCTGATCACAGAACGCACTTGTAACCAGTTCATCATAGGGATCTCAGTGCTTGGTAAGACTGAATCTGGACTGGGTATTATATCCCAAAGAAAATGGGATATATTCACTGGTGCTGGATTGCAGCTCAACCAATGAAAGAAAGGTGTGCTTGCCGATAGTTTGGATGAGGTGTCTGAATGGAACAAGTGAACAATCAAGCAAAACAATGGCTCTTGACAAAAAGAATAAAGCGAGCTGGTAAATCGGATCAAGGAAGAGAAAACCTGATCAAGGATCTCAGAATCTGGATGCTTATGGGGAATATGATGATGAAGGAGTTAGCGAGCATGAACAATGTCGACGTATGTGATGACATGAAGGTGGAGACATGAAGAAAGACTCCTACAGTGGAATCCAGCTGGGAAGGAAACCAGCTGAGAAACCATATCAGAAAAGCAAACCTGCTCAGTATGATGAACAAGATGGCTCGAAGCAGCTCAAGAGCAGATAAGAAGAGGGCAGCTAGAAGTAGAGACCAGCTCGATAGAACAACAGAAGATGCCATCAAATCTACGAGCTGGTGCAAAGAACCAAGCTGGTTAAAGTCAAACCAGCTCAGCAAAACAGAAGCAGAGTTCAAGAGTAGAATTGGACAAAGCGACAAGCAAAGTGATTTGAAACAATTCTTTACGCAGAATTCTTTTTAGTGTTCAAATCAATTTGCTGTGTTGTCTTCTCAAAGTACAGTGCTCACGTGCCTAAAGTGAAGAAAATCCTGCAACGCATTTAATGACAAAGGACGCAAAGTACAAAAGTGTCAGAATACCTTCAACGGCTACAACTTTGTGTCCAACGGATTAAATCTCTGCGACAGGATATAAAAAACAAGAGCAGAGCACAAGAAAAATGATGATGAGAAAGCGGAGAGAGTTGTGCAAGTGCAGAACAGAAAATAGAGTAATGCACAACACATAGCGGTGCTCGTCGTAAGTTTCCACACTCTGTGGAAGCTGATGTGCAAGCTGATATAGTGTTTAGGTGTGAGCTAATGCACTGATGGACTTCAAAGAACAATCAAGTCGACAACACAAGCTCTGGGAAGACTTTGGAAAACCAGCTCAAACAGGATCACTTCCCAGTGTGTGAGATTTTATCTTTGAGAGATTAAGTATACACTGTAATCTCACACACGATTCACTCTATCATCAAGAGTTGAGCGAATAGATAAACGAGTGAATCAATTTGAGAACACTCCATTGTAGTCTTTGGACAGAGACGTTAAACAAGTCTTGTTCTCTTTCGCACTAAGACATTAAAGAAGTGTGTTTGAGAGATTAAGTATACACTGTAATCTCACACACGATTCACTCTATCATCAAGAGTTGAGCGAATAGATAAACGAGTGAATCAATTTGAGAACACTCCATTGTAGTCTTTGGACAGAGACGTTAAACAAGTCTTGTTCTCTTTCGCACTAAGACATTAAAGAAGTGTGTGTAGCCTTTCTCACTGAGGCATTAAAGAAGTGTTGTTAGATACACAGCTTGCGAGCTTAGTGTATAGTGGTGTTGCTAGGAGTTCTTGCGGCATAGGAGTGGGTTGTAGCGAAGGGTCACTGCAATCAAAGCCTTCTAGTGGAATCCTTCCCGATTGTGGAAGAAGGGGAGACGTATGAGAGTTTGCTCCAAACTTCCATAAACAAACCTCAGCGTAATTCCTTTACTTCTTTCCGCATTCATACATACGCATTGCATGTTTGTTTATTACGCTTAAAACTGTTTAAAAGCTTTCGAATATAAGAGTTCAGGTTGAGTTATTTCCGCATGATTTAACTTCAATATTCAATCTGTATCTCGGTGCACTTTAATTCAAGAACATTGAGCTATTGCAGCTCAATGATTTACTCTACCAGTTCGCTCGTTATTTCATTGAGCTGGTTGAATTCACCAGTCAGAATCAGGCTCATGCACTGTGCTGGTCAAGAACTGAGCTGGTTCTATATTTATGCGATCTGGTTTTAGTTGCGTGCTGGTTTTCATTCCAAAATTTTTAAATGCACGTAACTCACGGGGTTGGCGTGAGAGAGCCTACATGAGTTTTGGAAGAGCTCATGAACACCCCCGGTTTGTCGATCCCAATAATTGGTATCAGAGCAGGTTGTTCTTGAATAGTGCATTTCTTTTCGAAAAATATTTTAAACGGTTTTAAAATATATGTCTGCTCTGATAGTCGTTCGAAAGCCTGTCTATGCTACAAAACTTTTACGTTTTTTAAAACTCATTTTATATAGATAGGGGGAGGAATGTCTATTGAATTACAGAGCAATCTCGAAAGGAAATATCGGCAACATCTCTTCGGACGAGCTGACAGATTGCACGAGGTCTGTGGACGCCAAGATCCTAGGACCGAGCGAGGCTAAGCCTTTGGGAAAAATGGAAGAGATTCTGTAAATTGAATCTTCTATTGCTCCTCTGGTCTAAATGAATGAGAGTTTGAGTAGACCCTGACTTCAAATCTCATGCACTTGCTTTTTACAAAATGTCGTCACTTGAATAATGCTTTTGTTTTCAAAATAAAATAACCCCATGTTCTGCATAGGGGGAGTACTCGACGAAAGTTCTTTTTCTATCACTTTGCCCCTATTTTTTTATTTATTATTTTTTAAACATTAAGGGGGAGACTTGATTTCGAAACCTTTTTGATTCCCACAAAAAGGAGGAGAAATATTTTGAATCATAAACATACCTGCATATGTTTAATCAGGTTTTGTGTAAATCAAAAAGGGGGAGATTGTTGGATCTGTTTCTGTAGATCAGAATCTAAGTTATGATTAACACAAAACCTGCTTATATTTGACTAACGGCTTTTGTGCGATGTGCAGTGCACTTGATTGAAGAATCAGGGAGATGTTCAAGCTGGAACAGTAAGGGGACACCCAAGCTGGTCGAGCAAAGAGCATCTAAGTTGGAACATTGAGGTGACGCCCGAGCTAGTCCAACATACGACGATTTGTAGGTTTTTCAGGAATATTGAGCACAGAAAGCATCAATCTGGTTCACCAGCTTGATGAAGCAGAAGAGCAGAGTTCAAGCGCAGTGGGATGCGATGAAGTGCAGAACGGCTCAAGCCTAGATCAAGTGCAGTGTATAAGTGTGGTGTTCACATGCAGGGCCGTATACAAGTGCGGTGATCAAGTGCAGGTCTGATCACAGAATGCACTTGTAACCAGTTCATCATAGGGATCTCAGTGCTTGGTAATACTGAATCTGAACTGGGTATTATATCCCAAAGAAGATGGGATATATTCATCGGTGCTGGATTGCATCTCAACCAATGAAAGAAAGGTGTGCTTGCCGATAGTTTGGATGAGGTGTCTGAATGGAACAAGTGAACAAGCAAGCAAACAATGGCTCTTGACAAAAAGAATAAAGCCGAGCTGGTAAATCGGATCAAGGAAGAGAAAACCTGATCAAGGATCCCAGAATCTGGATGCTTATGGGGAATATGATGATGAAGGAGTTAGCGAGCGTGAACAATGTCGACGCCTGTGATGACATGAAGGTGGAGACATGAAGAAAGACTCCTATAGTGGAATCCAGCTGGGAATGAAACCAGCTGAGAAACCATATAAGAAAAGCAAACCTGCTCAGTATGATGAACAAGGTGGCTCGAAGCAGCTCAAGAGCAGATAATAAGAGGGCAGCTAGAAGTAGAGACCAGCTCGATAGCACAACAGAAGATGCCATCAAATCAACGAGCTGGTGCAAAGAACCAAGCTGGTTAAAGTCAAACCAGCTCAGCAAAGCAGAAGCAGAGTTCAAGAGTAGAATTGGACAAAGCGACAAGCAAAGCGATTTGAACACAAGACTTTAAGACTAATTCTTTTTGGTGTGCAAATAAATTTGCTGTGTTGTCTTCTCAAAGTACAGTGTTTCACGTGCCTAAAGTGAAGAAAATCCTGCAACGCATTTAAAGACAAAGGACGCAAAGTCCAAAAGTGTCAGAATACCTTCAACGGCTACAACTTTGTGTCCAACGGATTAAATCTCTACGACAGGCTATAAATAACAAGAGCAGAGCACAAGAAAAACGATGATGAGAAAGCGGAGAGAGTTGTGCAAGTGCAGAACAAAAAATAGAGTAATGCACAACACATAGCGGTGCTCGTCGTAAGTTTCCACACTCTGTGGCAGCTGATGTGCAAGCTGGTTCAGTTTCTAGGTGTGAGCTAATGCACTGATGGACTTCAAAGAACAATCAAGTCGACAACACAAGCTCTGAGAAGACATTCGAAAAACAGCTCAAACAGGAGCACTTCCCTGTGTGTGAGATTTTATCTTTGAGAGATTAAGTATACACTGTAATCTCACACACGATTCACTCTATCTTCGAGAGTTGAGATAAATAGATAAATGAGTGAATCAATTTGAAAACACTCCATTGTAGTCTTTGGACAGAGACGTTAAACAAGTCTAGTTGTCTTTTGCACTGAGACATTAAAGAAGTGTGTGTAGCCTTTCTCACTGAGGCATTAAAGAAATGTTTTTAGATACACAGTTTGCGGGCTTAGTGTGCAGTGGTGTTGCTAGGAGTTTTTGCGACTGCGGGTCGTAGGAGTGGGTTGTAGTGAAGGGTCGCTGCAATCAAAGCCTTCTAGTGGAATCCTTCCCGATTGTGGAAGAAGGGGAGACGTAGGAGAGTTTGCTCCGAACTTCCATAAACAAACCTCGACGTAATTCCTTTACTGCTTTTCTCATTCATACATACGCATTGCATGTTAGTTTATTACGCTTAAAACTATTTAAAAGCTTTCGAATATAAGAGTTCAGGTTGAGTTATTTCCGCATGATTAACTTCATTACTCAATCTGTATCTCGGTGCACCTTAATTCAAGAACACTGAGCTATTGCAGCTCAAGGATTTACTCTACCAGATCTCTCGTTATTTCATTGAGCTGGTTGAAGTCACCATTCTGAATCAGGCTCATGCACTGCACCGGTCTCGCACTGAGCTGGTTCTATGTTTATGCGATCTGGTTTTAGTTGCGTGCTGGGTTTTCATTCCAAAATTTTTAAATGCACGTAACTCACGGGGTTGGCGTGAGAGAGCCTACATGAGTTGTGGTAGAGCTCATGAACAACCCCGATTTGTCGATCCCAACAATTGGTATCAGAGCAGGTTGTTCTTGAATAGTGCATTTATTTTCGAAAAATGTTTTAAACGGTTTTAAAATATATGTCTGTTCTGATAGTCGTTCGAAAGCCTGTATATGCTACAAAATTTTTAAGTTTTTCAAAACTCATTTTATATGGATAGGGGAAGGAATGTATATTGAATTGCAGAGCAATCTCGAAAGGAAAGATTGACAACATATCTTCTAAAGAGCTGACAGATTGCGCGAGGTCTGTGGACGCCAAGATCTCTAGGGCCGAGCGAGGCTAAGCCTTAGGGAAAAATGGAAGAGATTCTGTAAATTGAATCTTCTATTGCTCCTCTAGTATAAATGAATGAGATTTTGAGTAGAATAGACCCTGACTTCAAAATCTCATGCACTTGATTTTTACAAAATTTCGTCACTCGAATAATGATTTTGTTTTCAAAATATAATAAGCCCATGTTCTGTTTAGGGGGAGTTTTATTTTAAACATAAAAGGGGAGACTTGATTTCGAAACCTTTTTGATTCCCGCAAAAAGGGGGAGAAATATTTTGAAGCATAAACATACCTGCATATGTTTATTCAGGTTTTGTGTAAATGAAAAAGGGGAGATTGTTGGGTATGTTTCTGCAGATCAGAATCTAAGTTTTTATTAACACAAAACCTTCTTATTTGATAACGGCTTTTTTTGTGCGATGTGCAGTGCACTTTATTGAAGAAACATGGAGATGTTCAAGCTGGAACAGTAAGGGGACGCCCAAACTGGTCGAGCAAAGAACATCTAAGTTGGAACGGTGAGGGGACGCCCGAGCTGGTCCAACATACGATGGTTTGCAGGTTCTGCAGGAATCCAGAGCGCAGGAAGCATCAAGCTGGTTCACCAGCTTGATGAAGCAGAAGAGCAGAGGTCAAGCGCAGTGGGATGCGATGAAATGCAGAACGGCTCAAGCGTAGATCAAGTGCAGTGTATGAGTGTGGTGTTCAAGTGTAGAGCCATATACAAGTGCGGTGATCAAGTGCAGGTCTGATCACAAAACGCACTTGTAACCAGTTCATCATAGGGATCTCAGTCCTTGGGAAGACTGAATCTGAACTAGGTATTATATCCCAAAGAAGATGTGATATATTCACTGGTGCTGGATTGCACCTCAACTCAATTTGCTGTATTGTCTTCTCAAAGTACAGTGCTCACGTGCCTAAAGGGAAGAAAAGCCTGCAACGCATTTAAAGACAAAGGACGCAAAGTACAAAAGTGTCAGAAGACCTTAAACGGCTACAACTTTGTGTCCAATGGATTAAATCTCCACGACAGGCTATAAATAACAAGAGCAGAGCACAAGAAAAATGGTGATGTGAAAAGCGGAGAGAGTTGTGCAAGTGCAGAATAGAAAATAGAGTAATGCACAACACATAGCGGTGCTCGTCGTAAGTTTGCACACTATGTGGCAGCTGGTGTGCAAGCTGGTTCAGTGCTTAGGTGTGAGATAATACACTGATGGACTTCAAAAAACAATCAAGTCGACAACACAAGCTCTGGGAAGACATTGGCAAACCAGCTCAAACAGAAGCACTTCCCAGTGTGTGAGATTTTATCTTTGAGCGATTAAGTATACACTGTAATCTCACACACGATTCACTCTATCTTCGAGAGTTGAGCGAAACAGATAAATGATTGAATCAATTTGAAAACTCTCCATTGTAGTCTTTGGACAGAGACGTTAAACAAGTCTAGTTGTCTTTCGCACTGAGACGTTAAAGAAGTGTGTGTAGCCTTTCTCACTGAGGCACTAAAGAAGTGTTGTTAGACACACAGCTTTCGGGCTTAGTGTGCAGTGGTGTTGCTAGGAGTTCTTGTGGCTACGGGTCTTAGGAGTGGGTTGTAGTGAAGGGTCGCTGCAATCAAAGCCTTCTAGTGAATCCTTCTCGATTGTGGAAGAAGGGGAGACGTATGAGAGTTTGCTCCAAACTTCCATAAACAAACCTCAGCGTGTTTCCTTTACTGCTTTCCACATTCATAATACGCATTGCATGTTTTTTTATTACTCTTAAATCTGTTTAAAATCTTTTGAATATAAGAGTTCAAGTTGAGTTATTTCTGCATGATTTAACTTCATTACTCATCCTGGAACGTCATCGTCAAACCCTGCACGACGCTGGTCGTCGTCAACTCCTCTCCTAAAGGAACCGTTACGGCGAGAGCTACACCCATGCTCTCCGGAACAATACCCATCCTCTATGTGAACGCACTCGAAATAAACGAGTGGGTCGCCCCTGAGTCTAGCAAATCGAGTGTAGTGACACCAAGTACATGAATCTCGCCGGAAACAGAAACGTCACACAGGTACGTGTTTACGGTCATACTAAATCCCAAAATTAGTTTAGATGCCTAAGACATTTCTAAGTTCGCTAGTCCTATCCGTCTAAGTTCTCAAGGTAAGTCCTAGAAGGTCCATCAGTTCTACTTAGCACCTAAGGCAACAAATTTCCTAGCAGTGCTCTACCTAGCATGCGATTCTAAAACACCCATATAGCAACATAACAAGTACGGAAATCTAAAACGTAATACCTGTGAGAAATGTCGTGTCCGGATCTGCAGCCTCAGCATACATCACGAACACACGACCAGAGGACTGCATCCTCCTAGGGCAATTAATAGAGATATGCCCTGGCTCCTTTCAATGATAACACCTGCCTGAGCCTGCCATGCACTGCCCTGAATGACTGTTATGGCACGTCGGACACGCTGGTGTCCCACCAGGTCTAGGGGCAGTAGTCCTCTGCTGCTGCGGTCTCTGATGACCCTGCGGCCTCTGCTGACCCTGAGGTCTCAGCTGCTGCTGGCCCCGAGGGGATGGGCCCTTAGAAGCCCCTGAAAAGGTCTCTTCGCTGGCTGCTGCGAAGACTGGCCCTTGACGGGCTGTGCATCTGGCGCTTCCTCTGGTAGTCGTCCCTCATGTCCTTCCGACCTCTCTCAGACCGGTAGCCCTATTCACTTCCGCCATATAAGTCTCCACGTCCGCCATATTGACATCGTGGTGGATGTCGGGTCACAGTCCATCAGTGAACTGTCTCAGCTTCTCACTCTCCACCGTAGCAATCGAGGGCACAAAGATACACCCTCGCTCAAACTGGCTCACATACTCAGCAACATATTTGTCTCCCTGACTGAGACTCGTGAACTCCCGAATAAGATGGCTCCGGGCATCAAAAGTATAATACTTCTCGAAGAAGACCTTCTTGAATTCCTCCCATGTCAGGCACTCCAAGAATAGACCAACCACTGCGTCCTTCCACCACAGAGCGGCATCTCTCTTCAGCATAAAAATAGCACAACGGACCTTGTCAGCGTCCGAGAGACCCATATAATCATAGATGGTCTCCATAGATCGGACCCACTCCTCAGCTACAAGTGGATCGGTGGTACCAGCAAACTCCTTAGGTCCCTGCTTGTGGAACCTCTCAGCAACATCCTCCTCATGCTACTTTCCGGGTCGCTCCGACTGACGCTCCAGTAGTCTGGTAATCCCGGCTAGCATATCCATGCTAGCTCTCTCGTATGGAGTCAACTGTGGTGGTGGGGGAGGAGAAGGAGGCGTAGCATCATGCGGATGGGTCCTATCACGTCTGGGAGGCATTCTGATACACTAAACCTTATCACGTAAATCTAAGTGCCTGACTAAGTGCCTAATTTTAAAACTCTAAGGTCAAAACTCATGCAGGGCTAAAACATGCAGCATGAAAACATAAACATAAATCGTAAAAAAGTAAAACTCATAGACTGGTAGTGCGACTTCTAAGCTTCACGGAGAAGGAGGCGTAGCATCATGCGGATGGGTCCTATCACGTCTGGGAGGCATTCTGATACACTAAACCTTATCACGTAAATCTAAGTGCCTGACTAAGTGCCTAATTTTAAAACTCTAAGGTCAAAACTCATGCAGGGCTAAAACATGCAGCATGAAAACATAAACATAAATCGTAAAAAAGTAAAACTCATAGACTGGTAGTGCGACTTCTAAGCTTCACGCAGCAGGCTAGTACCCCATTAGAACCACCGCTCTGATACCAACTGAAATGAACCGTACTCTAGAATTTTTTAAAAAAAACATTTGCGGAATACATGAACTGAAAGTATGGCTCGTTACCTTTTAAAACATTTCTAAATCATTTTCTCGACAATACTTTAAACATAAATAAAGAAATATTTAAAAATGTTAAAACATCCATACAGTTTAAAACCAGAAGTACTGAAAATGAACATGTTTAAAGCCAACATCTGAAAAGTGTATCATAATAAAGGTGAAACATAAGTGCGGTCACGGGGTACTGCTGTAGCAGGCGCTCAGAGGACCTCACCGCCAGTCGGGATGTACTCAACAGCAGGGTCATCACCTGCACCATTTAAACCTAGTGAGCCTATAGGCTCAGCATGCTCTATCTTGTAACATAACAAAGTACATACTAATAAAGTCGCATGCAAGAACATACTGGTAATAAAATAACGTTAAAACATGAATGCATACATGGTCTTAAAACATTGCTTCATACATTTTATATCATACATAACGTAAACATACATAAGGCATGACATAGCATAACATGAAAAACGTATGAGTCGTATCCTCAAGTGTGGACCATAGTCAATTGATCAATCTATAAACCAACGTACGCGGAGGTGTGGTTCACCCGACCTTACCTCGAGATCCCTATATGTCACACCTCTATGCTGCCACTTCACCATGCCGTGAACACATGGATCCATAAGCTCATATCACATGGAAACATAAGTTCAACGAGCCTGGTATCCCGCATCCCCTCATCATAAATTGCCACAAATCATTCAAGTCCTCGGGTTTTGTCTTTTAAAAGAACATGCCTTTAACATTCCATAAAGCATCCATGATGCATGCATTTCGTAAAATTATGCAAGTTTAAAAGCTTAGCCCGTTAATGTATATTTAACCCTTTTCTTTAAACAGTTTACGTACATAGCATACTATATATATGATTAAATATACATTCACGAGCTTCTACATTTTCTACTTCGGTCAAGGACTGGTTCAGGAGCCTGACCCAATACTTCTAGACTTAACATTAGCTTTAACCTAGCCCAAGATTTAAGGGTTCCTCTTTAAAATTCCTAACACAATTCGATTTTGACTGATTTCAACTAAATTTTGACTTTAGAAATCAAAAGGCTAATTTTGACTAATTCAAAATCGATTTTGACTTTAAAATCAAAAGACTAATTTTGACTAATTTCAAAATCAATTTTGACTTACGAAAATCAATTTAACCAATTTTGACTTTTAAAAAGAATAACTTAAACAATTTTTCCCCAAGGACCGATTTTGACCAAATCAAAATCCAATAATGAATTTTGACTCAAATAAAATTCCAAAGACCCCAATTTTGACTAAAGACTTAAAATAAACATCAAAATCAATTAAATTAAAGTTTGGCTCAATTTAAAATATTTGACCATTTTTTAAAATAGGGCCTTTGACTGGCAATTAAAATAACCGGTCCATAATGAAAATAATTCGGACCAATTTTAAAACATTTTGACTCGTGACTCGATGAACTGACCCAGTCCAACCAAACCGAACCATCCGGTTTGATTGAACCGACCAACCACCTAAAAAAACCTAAAACAAGCCGCCTCCCTTGTGCGCCTCTCGCGACCAGCGGCTGTTTCTCCCATTTTTTCTCCCTGCTCCGGACACCACTGGCCGGAGGCCCATCGGCTGGACCACCCCCAGGTCCAGCCGGTCCTAACCTGACCAGCCCCAGCCTGAACCATGGTCGCACCAGGGAGAACGAGTCGTGAGAAGGCGCCGCATGTGCAGCGCATCTACTAACGACGTGCGCTCCATCCCTTGGTTCAGCCTTGGTTCGATCGAGTCCAGCCTTGTTTCCCCCACCTATGGACCATCAAGAGCCCTCCTAGGATCTCTATGAACCACCTCCAAGTCCCTTCAACAGCCCCTTGGCTGAAGACATGCAAGAAACCATCGAAAATAAAATGGGGTTTCATGAGTTGTGCATGGATCATGAACAAAGGTGCATAGATCTGAAATAAACACATATAATTCATGCATATTTTCAATAAAATAGATTACTATGGCTTAAATGGCGAGAAAATGAAAGATATTACATGTCTGGTTCGTAGAGAAGGTAAGGTGTTTTAAAATATGAGGGGACCTTGATTTCGAAAATTTGATATTCCTAAAGCCAAGTTATGAATTTTAATTAGCTTTTTAACTAATGTAGGGGCAAACTTGTCAAAATCATTTTCTTTTCTTAGTTACATCTTTAGGGGTCAAACTTGTCACCCCATTATTTACAAAACACAAAGTTTAATCCAAAACCTAGCCTCCATCTCCATTAGCCATCCTCCTCCTCCCCTAAAGCACTCAAAGTTTCGAAAATTGGTCAAGTTTGGTGATCCAAAGGCGGTCGTGCCCCGATCTCGCATCCCACACGTCGGTATCTCGCAGATCTACCAAAAATCCATTAAAATAACCCGTAAAGGCGAAAAACGGGTTCCCCTAAAAAATAATAATAAAAGTCCCAATTTTTCAGAAACAATTGCTTAAAATAATTAATTTATTCTTAAAAATCTAAGAACTTAAAAATCTTAAATTATTTTCCTTCCGGTCGTCCCTAGTCTCGTCCACGCGTCCGTAACTCTAACAAGCTGAAAACAAGACATGCATACCATGCAACATAAAATCATAAACAAATCACATAAAATGACATGTAATCATCTAAAATTATTTTCCCCCTAGTCATGCACTCATTTCAACGTAGTCAGGAATTTCTAGGCGTTACATGAACTGATTAGGTTCTGTTGGTGAATCAAAATCACAATATATTACTCTCCCTTGTAGTCTTTGGACAGAGACATTAAACAAGTCTTGTAGTCTTTCTCACTGAGACGTAAAAGTAGTGTTGTTAGACACACATCTTGCGGCTTGGTGTGCATAGGTGGCTAGGAGTTCTTGCAGCTTGCGGGCTGTCGGATTGGGTTGCAGCGGAAGCTACTGTAATCAAATCTTCTAGTGGATCCTTCCCGTGCGGAAGAATGGGAGACATAGGAGATTCAGCTCCGAACTTCCATAAACAAATTGTAGAATATTTCTTTACAGATTTCTGCATTTAACATTCACGAATTGCATATTTTAAAATCGAGTTTAAACCTGTTAATAAGCTTTCGATTTTCAGAGGGTAGTTCAGTTGTTTCCGCAAGATTTTATATCTACCTGACCTATCTATCGGTGCACAAACTTTTAAAGAACACTGAGCTATTGCAACTCAAGATTAAACAAGAATAGATCGCGTGCGATCCGTACCATCTCGCAGAGCTGCTGGTACAGCTCAGGCGTGATCTGGTCTCCCTTTTACGTGCTGCTGTTTTAAAATTATTTTTAAATGCATGTAATCTTGGATTTTGATCTAAGAATAGGTGTCTAAGCTGTGTGAGAGCGTTTGGAACCCTCTCCAATCGATCCTAACATTATCGCTCCATCTGATTCTGAATACACTATGTCACTACCTCTGCTGGAGATCAAGATAAATCAAAGGACCAAGAGGCCTAAGCTGGTAAAGCCTATTTCCGCTGCGGAAGAGAAGGCTGCTTCCAAAGATATCCCTCTACAAGTCAGACCAGATTCTAATTAAGCTGCCCATCAATCAACTGCTTATGGAAGTGGTATGGTGTTTGCCCGTGGAGATTAGAGATATCAATTGGGCAACACACTTCTTATCGAAAATTGACCTATGCTTCTATGGGCAAGGAGATACTAGAGGCCTTTGCCCGATCGAACCCGATCGAGGAGCATTGCCTATTGGTTATTCAATTTTTCTGGGAAGCGGTGTCCTCAAATATGTCAACATTTGATGAATGGGCACACTTCCGGACTGAGGTGATGCTCAATTCAATCTAGTCTATGACGCTCATCGACCTTATTCCAAAATAGAAGATGAATTCATGTCGTGGGCTGAGGCTAAGAAGGTTTCTGACCTATTGCAGTGGGGGTTATTGGTGCAGTTCAAGTTGTATGAGAATGAGTTGAAAGAATCAGTAGATAAGCACCAAGCTGAATTTGAAAAAGCTGCACCCTCTGGCAACTATGATCATATGTATATTCGGTTCTTAGAACGCGAGCTAAATGAGATCATGAGGCAGCACCGATTTCAGCGACATCAAGCTGGTCTACCAATTCTGGTTCCGGAATCCTCAGTCACAGGGTATTATACTACAGATGATATTCCACAAATTCCCTGGGCTGAGGCGCGCAAAGTGTTAAGGATAGGAACCACTGCTGCAGCTCAGGAGGCAGATGAGCAACCAGTTCTCGCTATTTAGCAACCGGCTCAGGCTCAAGAGCAACAAGCTCAAGAGGAGGATCATCAGGCTCCAGAAGATGAGCAACGGGCTCAAGAGAAACCAGCCTGGGAATCGGAGCAACAGGCTCCAGAGGCAGAGCAACTAGTTGAGCATCAGGCTCAAGCAGGTTCAATCCCGTCCAGTCCAACAGGTTCAAGTTTTTTCTTTCATTCTTCAGATTTATTTGGTAAAAATGAGGAATGTCAGATTCCCGTTTCTTTCGATCTACATATCGTACAGTACACATAGCAAAGAGCTAATATAGAAGCAAAACAAGATTTTTCCCAAGATGGTCCACAGTCTGTCAACATTTCTAGTACGTCGGCAGATTTTGATGTTTTCTCTGAATTTAAGTCAATGAAGAGAGTCGTTGCATCTCTATAATCTTCAGTTACTCAAATGCGCGATGATCAGACTTATATGAAATACAACTCTAAAATATTCAGGCAAGTATTCTGTAGGAAAATGGGTGAGGTGGTGGCCAGCGTCAATACTTCTACATCGGCGTTCGAAACTAATATTGTCCCAAAAATTGATGAACACCATGAGAATTTTACTAATGAGCTGACCTTGGTCAGGTTGCAACTGTCCGAATTGGTCAATCATCTTAAGGAGGTCTGTGATGCCAAAAATGGGTAAGGTGAAAGCAGTAAAAAGATACGACTGCTGTGAAGACTTGGGGGCTTAAATACTATTTCTTGTGTATAGCTGATTGTATATGTAAAAAGCTTACAAAGTTAATAAAATCTCTTTTTACTCGCAAGTTTTGTCATCACCAAAAAGAGGGAAATTGTTGGAGAATTTAAGTTATTGTGAAGACAAAAAGAGATTAATTTACCAGCTCAGATATTTTAGAACGTAGCTAAGCTGGTTTGGTCAAACCAGCTCAGAGATTTTAGAAACAGAGCTAAGCTGATTAAGGTCAAACCAGCTCACAAATTTTAGAACAGAGCTAAGCTGGTTAAGGTCAAACCAGCACAGAGATTTCAGAACGAAGATAAGCTGATTAAAGACAAACCAGCTCAGGGAATTTAACTAAGTTGTTTAAGGACAAACCAGCTCATGGATTTTAACCAAGCTGGTTAAGGACAAACCAACTCGGAAGAACAGAAACAGAATCAGATCAGTTGAGAAACCAGCTCCGAGCGAGAAGTGTTTTATCATACTATCTGAGAGACCAGTTTGGAAAAAGCAACTCGAAGCAGAATTGGTTAAGTACAACAATTCCACACACCGCAATCTGATCAGAGAAAAAAGTGTACAAAGATTACTATCTGGAATAGTACAAAACGAAGAGATGAGTAGAACAGCTTAGAGAAGATTAGAGCAGCTCAGCACAGCGACCAGATCAGAGTCCAGCTGAGTAAAGACAACTCAGCTAAAAGGATTTCAGATTATTTTGAGGTTTCGTACAACTTTATTTGATGTGTTGACTTCGCAGGATCTCTTTGTAGTCATTGGGAGTACCTTTAGCAAATTCCAGATATAAATAGATCTGTTTTCAACTGAGTACGACGGAGTGTATGCTAAAAGAGGAAAGCATTTAATGAAGATGTACGTGAATAGTACAAGCTTTAAAGGCTCCGGAGACAATTCACTTTGGATCTATTCGACGTGTCTACTGGTAACATTTATTATCATTGATCCAAAGGGTATATATTGAAGAAGCAGATCAGTTCGAAGAACAGCAATCTAATTAGATACAAGATCAACTAACAATTGGTACAAGCACTAAAACAGAACACTCTACAAACTGTACACAACATTCAATTCTCAAACAAACTTAAACAAAGTGACACACAACTTGTTATCAATTTTCTGTATCACACAAACTATTGTAACCTCACTCTATAGTATTGAGATTTCATTGTATATCATAGACAGAGCGTGATAGAGATTGTAAAGCAAAAATAGTTTAGAGTATATTGTTGTATTCCAGAACAGATCGCTAGTTTGTTTCTACTGTAAGAATGCTGCAGCTACTGGCTGTCGGACTGGGTTGTTACAGGCGCTGTATTAATAAATCTTCTAGTGGATATCCTTCCTGTTGAGGAAGAAGGGGAGACGTTTAATTTTAAGCTCCGAACTTCCAGAAACAAATCATATCCCTTTTATTTACTGTATTTAGTTTTAATTTTAAGTTTTCAACCTGTTCACTGTCGAATCGTGTTATTTCCGCACAAATAATTAAGTTAAACGAGACAACAATTTACACTGAGATCCTCCAAGCTGGTAACTCAGCTTAGAGGTTAGCTAAGGGTTGTAAAATCTTTTTAAAATAGTTTTCGTGAAAAATTAGCAAAGAAGTTCATTCACCCACCCCCCCCCCTCTGAACTTGCGTGTTGTGTTTTCGATCCTAACAGAGTTCCTCTCCTCAATATCTTTCTTTCCATACCGCTTTTGGAGCTGTTGGTAGGCTGGAAGAGTGAGCACGAAGTAGTCAAGGCGTACTGACTTTTCGCGATTTCCGGCTAGTTGGTTCTTCAGCACCGCTAGCGCCTTCCGTATTTTGTGGCTAATTGCATGATTAATCTTTGTCGCACCGGGCCAAACATTAAAAACATTAAAAAGATGGTTTCATTATGATATTGTGCTGTATATGTTGAATTCATTGTGTGTTACATATGTTAATCTGGAAAATATTGAATGTCAGATGCAACATTGTGGTTCCTCCTATTTCGGTTTTCGTCAAAGCACGGCTTCACCAAATCTGACCAAAGTATATAAACTTGGTTTTGCAGATAATAACACAATGACGGAGTCTATAGATACTCAAACAACAAGAGCCTCTATATGTCGTACACATATGGATAAGGTTGTTGTGCGAAGGGTTCAAGGAACTAGGAAGGCTGTCTTTTTTAATAAACAAGAGCCTCAAGAGGTATGGATTGTTCATTTTTTAGGTGGTGGCAAAGTTTTGCCGTTTTCATAGGAAATTTGGTAATGAGGATCAACTAACTGTTGGGCTGAACTCTATAGTCTGGTTTATAACTATGTTAATGTATGAAATTTGTTGAATTACAGATTGAAGTCTTAATTTGTTGCATTAGGTTATGTTGATCAGGAGTATAACACTTCATCAAGGCATGAAATAACTTGAGTATGTTGGATTCAGCAGCATGACTCCTAATCCTATTGTTAATTTCTTCGTCACGATTATAATTTTATTCCCAGTGTTAATTGTTATGGATGTCAGGAAAGAGGAAGGCCTAACTGTTGACACATCTTTCAATGTTGTTGTAGTATTTGGGAAACTAAACAAGGTAACTACAATAGTAATGTAGTATTAATTAACTAGTATATCTGTCTCCTTACTTATTCCTTGATGGATTTAAGGGATTTATTAAAAAAATATACTGACCTCAGATCATCATGTGCAGCCGATGCTAGTCGCATGTGTTCGATAAATAATACATCACATTAGGTAATGTAGTGGAATACGTCATTTTGTTGCATTCTTGTTCGCTCTTCGACACCAACTTCTTGTCAAAGTGCAGGAAACTATGAAGGCCATTGTTTCTACTGGATGTGTGAAGCACTTGTTTGTGAAGTTCAGAAGTATTTATATATTCTGAAGGTAAATCTATTTGTAGAAACTTGCTGCCAATTTTTATTGTAATGGTCATTTAATGCTAGCAGTTGATCATTTGTCCTTTACTCAGTGCTTGGAGCAGTCTAATCTTCAATTATGAAATTCGGATTTATTCTGGCCATGATGTTTTAGAATTGTTGTTGTTTCTATGCTTGAAGAACACCTTGCATAGGTACGAACACAAAGTCTACGGAGGACGTGCAAATGTTTGGATGAATTTATTTTCAAAGCTAGATCGTTGGAAAGTGTAATGAATTATTTCTAGGACAAAAAATATTATTTTGTGGTATTAACATTTTAATTTTCCATAATCTGGTCCAATTGGATAGAATTTCATCATATTTTTATTGCGTAATTAATTAAATTCCTAATATCCGTATATATATAAATTAATAGTTTTTAATTCGTATCATTATAAATAATAGACTACAAATTTGTATTATCGAGAAAAATTTCGTATTGATATACCAACGGTTTTTAAAAATATTATCGAATAATAAAAAAACCATGTTTAAATTCACAGACAACAACTGTATAACTTACTTATTTTTTTAACAATTACAACGGATTTGTCCGTTGTTATACATTTAAACAACAATGATTAAACTCTTTTGAGGTTAACCGGGACTTTTAACAACACGGGTTTCGACCACGGTCGTCCTAAAAGACAACGGATTTGTTCGTTGCTATTACCTGTTTTGTAGTAGTGTATAGTATTCAGACATCATCTGAAATAATTTACAGAAGATTCAAATGAACTGAAAAACTATCTTTTGATTGAAAGCTTAAAATTCGCAGGTGTAGTTGCTCAGATTGCATTTTGCTCAAAATTGTCATATCGTATCTTCACATGTCTATCTGTCCTGCACTTGTTCTTTCTTTTGCACTTGAGGATTCAAACAATAATAAATGTATCCGATAGAATCATTCATTGTCCATGCATTTAATAATCTTCCCTTGATCCGTACAGCTCAATTAAATGTTTCCCAAAGTAGCAAATCTCGTATTCGGCTAGACTCTGACATATCTTGTTAGGATCGAAAACATGGCTCGGGAGTTCAGAGGGGGATGGGGGGTGAATGAACTCCTTTGCTAATTTTAATGAAATCTGTTTTGAAAATATTTTACAGCTCGAAACTAACATCTAAGCTGAGTTACCAGCTTGGATGATCTCAATGATAATCTTTTGTCTATTGTAACAAAATGTTTGTGCGGAAAAACATGATTCAACAGTGAACAGTTAAATGCGTAAAGCAGTAAATAAAAGGGATTTAGAATTTGTTTATGGAAGTTCGGAGTTCAATCTCCTACGTCTTCCCTTCTTACTCAACAGGAAGGATATCCACTAGAATATTTGATTTATACAACTCCTTGTAAAAACCCGATCCGACAGCCAGTAGCTGTAAGAACTCCTAGTACTCTCACACAGAAATAGACTCGCGATCTGTTCTGGAAATAAAATGAACACGGCTCTAACCCGGTTTGCTATTCTAGCACTCTCACTCTCTGTTTATGATTATACAAGGATAACTCAACACTAAAGAGTGTGACACAAAAGTTTATGTGACACAAAGATTTGATAGAAACAATCTGCGTGTATGTGTCACTAGCCGTGAGCTGGTTTGAGAATATGAATTCTGTTTTTGCTCTTGTTGTGGAATCTCGTTAATTCAACATTTCGTGAGTTGTGTAAGCATTGGGTAGGATTGTCCAGAGAGTCTTCTTAAACTAATCTGCTCTCCAATTTATATCATTTGGATACAACGGTAATAAATATTACCAGTAGACACGTCGTATGTATCCAAAGTGAGAATAATGGCGGTGTCTTAAATGCCTGTACTGTTCACGTACACATTCATTAAATGTTTTTCCTCTTTTATCATACTTTAGGCCGTCCTGTTCTCAAACCAAATCTTTTTATATCTGGGATTAGCTCAAAGTAGTTCCAACGACTACAAATCGATACATAGAAGTCAAACACTTCACATCAATCTGTACGAAACCTCAAAGTACTCTGAAATCCATTATGCTAATTTGTCTTTACTCAACTGGGTTCCGATCTGGCATGTGTTGAACTGCTCTAATCTGGTCCTGAGTTTATCTGGTCGCTTTGATCTGTACTGTTCTAGATTACAATCTTTGTTACACTTCTGACTTCTTCTATAGAAACACAAGATTTCCTGATTGCATCCATCTCTTATAAAAGAACCTGGCTAACACCATCACTGAACCAGTTCTGCTCTGAGCTGTTTTCTTAACTGATCGAATACAAACTGTGTTCTAACTGTTCTGTTCCAATAACCTTTTCTCTTGTAAACTATCTACTCAATCTGCTATTCTTTCAACTGATAAACTGATTAGATACTTGTTCTGTTCTTCCAAGATGCCCTGAGCTGGTTTGATCTTAACCAGCTTAGTTAACATTTCTGAGTCTCTGAGTTGGATTGTCCTTAACCAGCTTAGCTCCGATCTGGTTTCAATTGTCTGACCCGATGTTCTAATCACAGCTAAAACACACAAAACACGTAAGCTCAAAAAGCGGGTAAATTTTTTCTTTTTCGGCCTGACTGAAAATATAACATTCAACATAAGTTTATACTCAAAATTGGGTTTTGACTCAAAAGCCGCAGCAACAACAACTGCTACAACAAACATACATGCAACTACTGAAAATATAACATTCAACATAAGTTTATACTCAAAATTGGGCTTTGACTCAAAAGCCGCAGCAACAACCACTGCTACAACAAACATACATGCAACTCAATCAAGTCAAATGCAAACAACTACACAGGGCATCCCCTGGAAATGACTCGATATATCATAGATATATATACGTAAACTGGGAACTCACACCTGGGACTGCACCAGCTGTCACATCTCACGGACCAGCTGACTACCTGAAAAAGGTCTGCAATGGCCAACACATGGCCAAAGCAGCCCCAAGGAAAAAAAAACGATGTCAAACCTCAGTACAAAGAGAAACTTCAGCAGCTATCAAATAAAGCATGAAACACGTGTCGTGCAATGCATGAGGGGTACCAAGGCTCATCATCGACAAGCACAACAACTCAGCTGGAAATCAACAACTCAACATAGAGATCCAACGCACAGCGACTCAGTTGGCAAACAACAACTCAAGAAGGACTCCCAATCACGACATCTCAACCGGCCAATAAGACAACAACGGTGGCCACTACACGTATGAGGGGTGAGGGCATTACCCTGTCACCTCACACGCAGTACCCATAATCCCTTTCGGCCATCAACCCTATTGATGCCTTTCACGTGAGACCTGAATTTGATAAGAGATTAATTGTTGAATTGATTGGTGTTGGTTGTATTTTCGGGTCAGATTTCACATTTTGAGCAATTTTGGAAGTTTTTGTGATTTTGGGTTTTTGAGGTGAAAGCTGGTCGGTGGTGAAAACCAGTCGCAACGTTTTTGTGGTATCGCGAGATTTCGATACACCGTCGTTTAGGCGAAGTCTGGTACCAACTGCGAGGAGTTTGTTGCGTCTGGTTGAGAAGCCGAGAGCAAATGTCAACGTAGGTCAGCGCTCATGTAGCTTGCATCTGCTACTGCGCGAGAGTTAGCGTCTGGAAGACGTAGGATGTGCGACGTCGTTTTGGTTAGCGCTAAGGAATCCAGTCGTTGGGTTAGCGACCAGCTGCTGGGTCTGTGCGACGTCGTTTATATAAGTGGAACGCAGCGTTTTGATGCGACGTCTGGTACCAATTTTTGGTTTGTGAAGCATCCAGTCATTGGGTTGTCCAGCTTTTGGGTTTGAGGACCAGTCGCAAGTATCGAGTGATGTGTCACCTTGCGACGTCGTTTTGAGTTGTTGGGATTTATTAGTTATGGGATTCAACAGCTCTTGGTTGTTGTTGCAACTGCTGGTTTTGTCGGTGGACGTTTTAATTAGATTACAGTTGTTGTGAGTTATATAGGAAGACTTGGACTTCGATTTGAGATACCAGTTCCCATACTTAGCGAAATATTCTCAGTTATGGGATTCAGCAGCTGTTGGTTGTTGTTGCAACTGCTGGTTTTGTCGGTGGACGTTTTAATTAGGTTCCAGTCGTTGAAGACGTGGTCTTCGATTAGAGATACCAGTTCCCATACTTAGCAAAATATTCTCCCGATTGTCGTCTTCGCTTCGAACCCTAGGTTACTGTTCACCTGAGTTTCTCCGACGAATTCCAGTCGTTTCCGGCCACCGTTTTGGATGTTCGAGGTAGCGTTGGACTCCTATCGAGAAGCTCTTTCATCCTATACCTCTTTTGGGAGCTGTAGTTGGATAGTTGTGGAACGCGAAGTTGCTGCCGTTTGTGCGTTGTGTAGTTCAGGTAGAACTTCGTTCCTTTTTGTGATGAGGTCTTGTTCCTAGCCCTGAATTAAGCTTCCTGCTAAGTTGTATGGTTGAGATTAGTTTCTGGTTGAGTGCGTAACTCCCAATAGTGCCTTCTGTGTATTAGTGTCCCGGTGATTTATGCCCTGTGTGCTTCGACAAGTTGAAATCCAGATTTCTCGGGACCTTTGTTTGCGGTAATTGTTGCACAAAAGTATAAGGTACGGATTTGGAGCTTGTATTACAGCGAGGTTATGGCTTGAATAAATTGTGAGATGGCTATTGGTGGAATTGCTGTGTGCCTTGTTGTTACATTGTATATTGCCGTGTATGATTGTTGTGCATATGTTATATTCTTACTGTTAGTTGTTCATACACACATTGGCATATTGTTCCACCAGCTGTTGCAGCCTTTGTTTTGTTGTTATTGTTCTGATTTTTACCAGGATGCGAGGGCGAGCGGTGATTCCGCACTCTCATCTCCCTGCTGGGATTTGTTAGCCCATATGCGCCGAGTGACTAAATACCACAGTTCATAGGTTGGGAAACGGCAGGTTGAGCTATTGATGCATCTGGTATTGGTGGGCGAGTAGGGGTGAGTGGGTAGCTCCCACATGTCCTACACTCACCGTGGCCACATATGATCTATTGTAGATTTCTTTGAGCTATGCTTTGCGTTCTTTAACTCCCTTCCTTGGTCGTAGCCTTCGATTGTTGTCCCTCATTTCATGCATAGCATCTGCATTTTATTCTTGCTGTTTACTGCTGTTTTATAGTTTCTCTCCGTACTGGGGTTTGACCCCATGTCCCTCTGGGGCTTGGTTTGTTTTCTTGCCTGTGTTGTTTTCACGTAATCCAGGTTTTACAGCTGGTCGTGGGTTTCACCCAGCTGGAGGTGCCCTAGGAGGTGGTTAGAGTTTCCCAGTAGCGTATAACATATATTTATGTATCAGTACTGTTAGCCAGGGGATGCCCTGTGCTTGGTGGTTGTATCTGTTGTTGGATTCTGATACTTGTGTTGATGCTATACTGTTTTACTTGGCTGGTTTTGCAACTGGGATTATATTTTGAGTATCACTAGTATTTTAAATTATATTGTTTTAAACCGTCAGGCCAAAAGCGAAAATATTACCCAATTTTTAATAGCTTCCGCATGTGTTGTATGATTTTACTCTGTTGTGAGCACGAGGCCTGACATTTTTGGTATCAGAGCTTAAGCTGGGATAAGCTCGATTTCTTTGATCACACTTGAGTCTAGGCACAGTGTCGTGTGTTGCATGTGCTTGACTATGTGACTTATGTGCTGTATATTGTTGCGATATCTATGCTGTATCTGTTTTGTGTTGCTTATCCTGTTGAGTGTATTCTTATATGCCGCCTAGACGTCGTGGTAGAGGTAGGGG
>KQ992973.1:335202-350432 GCA_001598015.1 Dorcoceras hygrometricum
TATTACTTGGGATAGTTTTTGTACCACCTTCCGGTAGGAGTATGTGCCCGAGTCTTATGTGAACGCCCGTGAGCGGGAGTTTGACCATTTGGAGCAGGGCTCCATGACTGTGAGGGAGTATGCTCGGACGTTTTCTTCTTTGTTAGCGTACGTTCCGCATGTTGCTGGCCGGGAGAGGGCCAAGAGGACCAGATTTTTAGAGGGTTTTAATGAGGAACTGTATCAGATGGTGCTGACAAGCAAACCCAAGACGTATGCGGAGGCAGTGGATAGTGCAATTGATACTGAGGAGGGTTTGCGGAGTCATCGTGCTCGTAGGCAGCAGGCGACGCAGATTACTCGTCCTGCTGGTCAGGGAATGCAGTCTTCTCAGCCTTCGCAGTCAGCCCATCAGCCCCAGCAGCAGCAGCAGCATCAACCGCAGGTGGCACAGCAGTCTGGCCGTCAGAGGTTTCGACCCCGCGATCAGCAGTTCAAGAAAAAGTCTGGATCTGGCTCTTCTGGTTCAGGTAGCTCGAGTAGCAGTGGTTCTCGGGCTGAGTTTTGTGGTTTTTGTGGTGGCAAGCATCCATCGACCCAGTGTGTCGGTGTTCAGGGCTCTTGCCATATCTGTGGTCAGTTTGGGCATTACTCTAGGGTATGTCCGTCGGCAGGATCGCAGCAGGCCGCGGCCCCGTCTCAGGGTCATGGGGGTTAGTCTAGGGGTCGTTCTCCTCAGTTCCAGTAGCCCAGGGTTGGAGAGACTCGGTTCAGGCCGTTTCAGCAGCCTGGTCCATCACGGTTCGGACAGTCGTCTCAGCCTTTTTACTCTGGACCCCAGCATGCTCAGGTCAATGCCATCACTAGGGAGCAGGCGGAGGAGACGCCGAGTAGGGTGATCCCAGGTACTTGCCTTGTTTTTGATTTTCCTGCACGTGTGTTGTTTGAAACCGGTGCATCGCATTCATTCATTCTGATTCATATGTTGTTGAGCATGGTCTGTGTACCATTCCTTTGCGCGATGTTGTTTCTGTTTCTACTCCTGGCGGTGTGAGCCTGTTCTCCCAGGAGGTATTGTTAGATGGCGTGTTGAGGTTTGGTGAGCATGTGCAGTTAGAAAATCTGATTCGTCTGATGTTGTGGGATTTGATTGTATAGTTGGGATGGATGTGTTGTCCAACTATAGGGCCTCCGTGGACTGTCTCCATGGGATTGTGCGCTTTAGGCCTTTGTCTGGCGAGAATTGGGACTTCTACGGCCAGGATTCTCGATCGAAGATCCCGTTAGTCTCAGCGATGGAGATGTTTAGTTTGTTGTCTTTTGGGAATGCTGGTTTTATGATCTACGCTTTGGATGCGTCCTCTTCTTCTCGTGTGCATCTCAGTGACGTTCCCGTGGTGCGACATTTTCCCGATGTGTTTCCGGAGGAGATTCCTGATTTTCCTCCGAGGAGGAAAATATACTTTAGCATAGAGCTGGTGCCTGGCACAACTCCTATTTCTCGAGCACCGTATCGTTTGGCGCCTACGGAGTTGAGAGAGCTCAAGGTACAGTTGGACGATTTGCTGGAGAAGGGTTTTATTCGACCCAGCTGTTGGCACAGCGGCAGATCCGGATCCCGCTCCCGGGGCACAGCGGAAGATTTCAAAATTTTTGCATCGGGAACGGTCAATACATAACAGATACAGCAGTAAAACATCCATAGGGTGTTTTGGATTGGTACCTTGTTGGCGTCTAGGCGCCTGGCTCCGACCAATTTCACGAGAAATCGGCACTTCAACGGTAGGCGATCGTCGTTCTCCTAATCCGGTCCACGACTGAAATCACGATCCCTTCGTCAGTCTGCACTAGAAAACGTGACGAATATTTCACGGACGGAATCTCCTCGTCGCGACGGTCGGAACAAGTCCGACGACAACGACTGGCGGCGGCGCACGGCGCAAGAGGGAGATGGAGAGGAGAGGGAGGCGTGTGTAGTCTAGGGTTAGGGTAGGGTGTGTCATGCAAACCCTAGGTCATCTATATATATACTTGTGATGGGCTTGTACCGGTCCAATGGGCTTGGTTCGGGCCTAGGCCCAGGGTGAACATTCGTTTCAAGTCCATCACCGTGGCTCCATCATAATCCCGATCGACGATCAGATCGGACCGATATACACAGTTCACAAAATTGAGTATTATAATGCGAAAATAATTTTGGCGGCGGCGCACGGCGCAAGAGGGAGATGGAGAGGAGAGGGAGGCGTGTGTAGTCTAGGGTTAGGGTAGGGTGTGTCATGTCAAACCCTAGGTCATCTATATATATACTTGTGATGGGCTTGTACCGGTCCAATGGGCTTGGTTCGGGCCTAGGCCCAGGGTGAACATTCGTTTCAAGTCCATCACCGTGGCTCCATCATAATCCCGATCGACGATCAGATCGGACCGATATACACAGTTCACAAAATTGAGTATTATAATGCGAAAATAATTTTTCGGACCACCTAGTCCAAAATAGCAGTTTGGCCCCTGCAAGTTTCAAGGATAGTCAAACTAGTCCAAACTTTAGGGAAATTGCATTTCGACCCTGTTCAATTTTAGGAAGTCGCACTTCCATCCTTCCTCCTCCTATGCTCAACAAATTGAGCTTAATTTCCATGCGGTAATCGAGAAACCAGTACTTGTGTCAATAGTTCAGGGATACAGCTAGCCGTGGGCCCACAACATGTGTGACTCCGAAACCACATTTTCGGACTAGCCCATCGGATCATGGTAAAGCGCCTAGCAATATCTCCCCATGATCCCGTAGGTATCACTGATAGTGCCTGCAAGAACCAGTCGGTCATGGTTAACGTACAGTATGGTCCTTACAACACATATATCCCGATCAGATCAACGACCATTGGTAAATCGAGAGTCGCTAGAGATCCAATAACCATGAATACGTCTCGGAGATCAAATAGTGACATCACGTGTGTTACTAGGTAAAAACATTTACCTAAAACACATCAAGTACTCTGGCCAGAGATTTATCACACTATTATCTCCTCAGATAGCATAGGATATCCACGCACAAAAGGCGAGCGGTGAATCCTCGACAACGAAGAATCGACTCCTACATGCATCGGGACCTCACCCAATCCCACCACCTGATGACCCCAACAGAGTCGGTGAACGGGTCAAAGTGAGGCACCTATCATGCAGAGTCTCAATGACGTTTCGAGCAGTATACAACCAATACCTCGGACTTATCCACTCGACAAATGGTAACCACTTGGAAAGTCCGAACGAGGGTAGTTCGATAGATCACCAGGTCACTATCCATCTGCATGCTCAGAACATCACAATGTTCCCTACCAATGAACGTGGTACTTCACATCGTAGATGCTAGTCTCAAGCTCGGGCGGCCTTATCCTCATTTTGACGGCCCAATCGACTAGGAACGAGTTTAGAATACACAGTGACTATTAGATGTATTTCATGATAGCCATCATATCCACTATCACATCTAACATACTCTATGGTGCATTCTAGGTCTTTATCCAACGCAATTGTTAACATTATAAAATAATGAAGATAAAGAATGCCATAAAAGGATACGAATTTCATAAATAAAGATCGTTTTAAAAAGAGTCAACAAGAACCCACACGCCACAGGTTGCCTAGTTGGGCACCTACTCTAACAATCTCCCACTTGCCTTAAAGCCAACTACTCATCAGACGCAGTCCCATTGTTTCGTGATGTTTTTCAAACAACGGTGCTGGCAAGGGCTTCGTAAGTGGATCAGCAATGTTTTCTGCAGAGGCGACTCTCTCGACTGCTATGTCACCTCTAGCCACAATATCCCGTATTAGGTGGTATTTCCTCAGTATATGTTTGGATCTTTGGTGAGACCTAGGCTCCTTTGCTTGCGCAACGGCACCCGTGTTGTCACAGTACATCGGGACTGGACCAACTCCTTCAGGGATTACGCCCAACTCTTGGACGAAATTCCTCATCCAAACCTCCTCTTTAGCAGTAGCTGATGCTGCGATGTACTCAGCCTCAGTGGTTGAATCCGCGATGGTGTCTTGCTTGGAACTCTTCCAAGAGACAGCACCACCATTGAGCATGAATACAAATCCAGAGGTTGACTTCGAATCATCCACATCACATTGGAATATAGAATCAGTGTAGCCTTCCAATTTCTGTTCACCACCCCCATAGACCATGAACATATTCTTAGTCCTTCGTAAGTACTTAAGAATATCTTTCACGGCCTTCCAATGCATCTGGCCGGGGTTGGCTTGGTAACGGCTCGTGACACTCAGAGCATATGCGACATCTGGTCTAGTTGAGATCATGCCATACATAATGCTACCTATTGCCGAGGCATATGGCACACGTGTCATACTCTCTATCTCCTCATCAGTCTTTGGACACATAGACTTAGATAGAGTGACCATGTGGCACATAGGTAGGTGTCCTCTCTTGGACTCTTCCATAGAGAACCGCTTAAGTATGATATCGATGTAGGTAGCTTGGGTGAGTCCGAGCATCCTTTTCGATCTATCTCTAGAGATATGTATTCCTAGAATATAGGATGCTTCACCCATATCCTTCATCGAGAATCTACTAGACAACCACACTTTAGTTAATTGCAACATTCCTACATCATTCCCAATGAGTAGAATGTCATCAACATAAAGTACAAGGAATGTCACAGCATTTTTAACTACCTTCTTATACACTCATGGCTCCTCAGGATTCTTGATGAAACCAAATTCTTTAATTGTTTCATCAAATCTCAGGTTACAACTTCTCGATGCTTGTTTGAGACCGTAGATCGATCTCTGAAGTTTGCATACTTTATGCTCACTTCCTACAGATGTGAAACCCTCAGGCTGCGTCATATAGATCTCTTCCTTAATGTTTCCATTAAGGAACGCAGTTTTCACATCCATTTGCCATATCTCATAGTCCTACCATGCGGCTATGGCTAGTAGGATTCTAATTGACTTGAACATTGCGACTGGTGAAAAGGTTTCATCATAGTCAACACCTTGCCTTTGAGTGTAACCTTTCGTGACCAGTCATGCCTTATAGGTCAGTACCTTACCATCAGGCCCAAGTTTTCTCTTGTATATCCATTTACACCCAATAGGAACTATTCCTTCGAGAGGATTAACAAGAGTCCAAACTTGGTTTGAATGCATTGAGTCAATCTCAGATTGCATTGCTTCAAGCCACAAATTAGAATCAGCATCGGAAATTACCTCCTTGAAGGTTCTTGGATCACATCCAACAGTTTGATCACTTTGATCATCTTCAAGAAGGAAACCATATCTAACAGGAGCCCTAGGAACCCTTTCAGATCTCCTAGGCGTGTCCATATCAAGTATTGGCTCTTGAGGTGCGGGAGACTCACTTGGTACTTCAGTTGGTTCTCGAACCTCTTCGAGTTCTACTATCTTGCCTTTTCTATCAAGTAGAAACTCCCTTTCTAGAAAGTTGGCATTTCTGGAAACAAACACTTTTGTTTCACTGGGATAGTAGAAGTAGTATCCAATAGAGTTCTTTGGATACCCAACAAAGTAGCATAAGATGGATCTATTATCCAGTTTATCTCCCACCGTCTGCTTCAAGTAAGCAGGACATCCCCAAATCCTCAAGTATGAGTATTTGGACGGCTTGCCCATCCATATCTCATATGGAGTTTTATCCACCGCCTTGGTGTGGACATTGTTCAACAACATTACCACCGTTTCGAGCGCATAGCCCCAAAACGAGATAGGAAGTTCAGTGGAACTCATCATAGATCGAACCATGTCCATCAAGGTTCGATTACGACGCTCCGCTACACCATTGAGTTGTGGTGTGGCCGGAGGGGTCCACTGTGAGAGAATCCCATTCTCTTTGAGATAGTCTTGAAATTCGGCACTTAAGTATTCTCCACCTCGATCGGATCGAAGCGTTTTAATACTTTTCCCCAACTGATTTTCTACTTCAGCCTTGAATTCTTTGAACTTTTCAAAGGATTCATACTTGTGCTTCATTAAGTACAAGTACCCATACCTAGAGTGATCATCGGTAAAGGTGATGAAGTAGGTGTGCCCGGACTTAATACCAATACTAAGTGGGCCACACACATCAGTGTGGATCAAATCCAGTAGGCCTTCAGCACGTTCATCTTTGCCCGTGAAGGGAAATTTAGTCATTTTTCCCTTGAGACAAGACTCACAAGTTGGTAGGGAGTTAATATCAGACATATCAAACATGTCACTCCTAATCAACTTGTTCATCCTATTCAAGGAAACATGACCTAGCCTAGCGTGCCAAAGTTGTGCCGGGTTCAAACTATCGTTTTTCCTTTTTATTGTTGTTGTATGTGTTTCCACATCGCGAGTTGGAACTTCTTTCAATTTTAAGGTGTATAGATCGTTTTCGCGTTCCCCAATTCCAATCAAGCATTCATTCTTGTATACATTGCAAATCAAATTGGCAAAATGACAAGAATATCCATCACTATCAAACATAGAAACAGAAATGATGTTCTTTATTAATTCGGGAACAAATAAAACGTTTCTCAATAACAACCTAAAATTTGAAGACAGAAATAAATAAACATCTCCTATAGCTACAACAGCAACCCTTGCTCCGTTGCCAAGCCTCAAGTGGGTCTCACCCTCTCTAAGACGCCGGCTTCTTGTCATTACCTGCAAATCATTGCAGATATGAGATACACATCCGGTATCAAGTACCCATGAAGTCGAATTAAGAGACATATTTATTTCAGTGTAGAACATACCTTTTGCAGTTCGCAACTGCTCAAGGTACTCCTTGCAGTTCCTCCTCCAGTACCCAGGCTTGTGGCAGTGGTGGACAACATCTTCAGTATTTTAGTTTGGTCTTTAGAACGTTCCTTCGTCCGTTTGGTATAGCTACAACAGCAACCCTTGCTCCGTGGCCAAGCCTCAAGTGGGTCTCACCCTCTCTAAGACGCCGGCTTCTTGTCATTACCTGCAAATCATTGCAGATATGAGATACACATCCGGTATCAAGTACCCATGAAGTCGAATTAAGAGACATATTTATTTCAGTGTAGAACATACCTTTTGCAGTTCGCAACTGCTCAAGGTACTCCTTGCAGTTCCTCCTCCAGTACCCAGGCTTGTGGCAGTGGTGGCAAACATCTTCAGATTTATTTGGCTTTGAAGTCCTTGCCTTTGGCTTCTTGGTGGGTTTTTCCTCCTTTGCAGGGGCAGAACGTTTCTTACCCTTGCGTTTGGGGCCCTTCTTTGGAGAGGACGAAGAGCCCATAAGGAGAACGGGCTTGTCCTTTTTTATGGTCCCCTCGAACACGACAAGCATGTTCACCATCTCTTCAAGGGTGGCATCCAGCTTGTTCATGTTAAAGTTGACCACAAAGGGGTCGAATGCAGAAGGGAGGGAGAGGAGAAGCAGATCCACAGACAGCTCATGTGGAAGTGTGATATCAAGGCCCACTAGCTTCTCAATGAGCCCAATCATACGAACCCCATGCTCGCGGACCGAAGTCCCATCGCACATGCGGCTCGTCATGAGCTCCTTGACAGTAGTGAACCTCTCAGTCCGAGAGTTCTCCCCATACAGCTCCTTGAGATGAAGGTGTATGCCAGCAGCATACTCCGTCTTCTCAAAATGCCGCTGCATTTCGTTAGACATCGATGCTATCACATAACATCGTGCCTTAAGCTCGTCGTCCCACCATTTGTCCAGATTCGCCAGCTCCTCAGGACTGGCATCGGCAGGGGCTTCCTTCGGAGGGGTCTTCTCTAGCGTGTAGCGAAGTTTCTCCGAAGCCAAGACAATCTTGAGGTTTCGAAGCCAATCTTGGTAGTTCAAACCAGTGAACTTGTAGCTATCCAGTATAACAGCAAGTGGATTTTGATTGAAGACATTGTAATAGCAGTTTATACTGAAAGGAAAAGCAGACATGCATTACAGACTATTTATGAAAAACGCTAAGACATAAAACAAGGTCATTTAGTTTTATGAATTACCCTTCCACTATTTTAACGATTTCACCACCCTCTAATGAAATCAAGAAAACAAGTTTCCTTAGTGGGTACACAGAGTCCAATCAAGAAATCATGGTCCCGAATAATATCAGACCATGATCCTCAAAATGTAGAGCCCAATTGCAACAGGTGCAACCTCCATGCATTTACCTCACGTCCAGTAAGGGCCCAATAATATGACGCCGATTACTATCACGTGTCAAGATGACCCATCAATGTTGAGTTGTGATGGACGGTCCCCTTAACGTTCCCAATAATACGAGACAACGTTAAAGGGAGTTCCAAACAACTCACAGCGAGTGTCAATGACGTGTACAGCTTTCCGGCATACATAACCCCCTCAATAATATGAGCCGGGCCATGTATATTGGTAGCATCGACGTACACTCATTGTTGATGGAAGGTAGGAAATTTTAAACAATATTTAAATTCTCTTAGCTTATCGAATAAACTTTTAATCTTGATATAAATTTTAAATCAAATTTAAAATGAGGGATTTTAATTTTGAAATTTGGTCTCAATAATTTTAAATCAAATTCAAAATTGCGAATTCAACAGACATATATCACGCATATATAATGGGATGATCGATAAGCGAGAGCTATGCGATCCGTGGTTGCCAAGCACGGATCTAGGTCCAATCCTAGGTGACAAGCAGTATGCAAATGCAATCCTATTACATCATCTTCCAGTTTTACAAATCTTCGTTCTTCAATATCTTTGATCATCGTCTCCACCATCTTCAAAAAGTCCTCCCACTAAATCTAATATTTACATTTAAATAGCCATGACAAATAGGGGTACAATTTAAAGGGGTGGGAACGGGCCACAAAAAGACCATTTTGAAATTGATATCAACAATATTACAACCAAAATTTATAAAACCTAGCATACACCTAACACATTGGGCATTGCTCTCGATCATCCCAAACATCAATCAATTCAATTAATTGACATAAATAAAATAATCAAATCAAATTTGATAATTTCCAACAAAACCGCGGTGGCTTGCGGCAACGTGCCCGACGGTGGCACGGAGGCGGCGAAAATAATCAAATCAAATTTGATAATTTCCAACAAAACCGCGGTGGCTTGCGGCAACGTGCCCGACGGTGGCACGGAGGCGGCGCGACGGCTAGAAAGTTTTTTTTTTTTTAAATTTGAGATCTGATGTAATACAGGTACAATTTATGTATTGACAGATCCGAGCCAAAGCTCTAATACCACTGTTGGCGCAGCGACGGATCCGGACCCTGCTCCCGAGGCACAGCGGAAGATTTCAAAATTTTTGCACCGGGAACGGTCAATACATAACAGATACAGCAGTAAAACATCCATAGGGTGTTTTGGATTTGTACCTTGTTGGCGTCTAGGCGCCTCGCTCCGACCAATTTCACGAGGAAATCGGCACTTCAACGGTAGGCGATCGTCGTTCTCCTAATCCGGTCTCCCTTCGTCAGTCTGCACTAGAAAACATGACGAATATTTCACGGACGGAATCTCCTCGTTGCGATGGTCGGAACAAGTCCGACGACGACTGGAGGTGGCGCACGGCGGCGGGCGGCGGCGCGAGAGGGAGATGGAGAGGAGAGGGAGGCGTGTGTAATCTAGGTTAGGGTAGGGTGTGTCATGCAAACCCTAGGTCATCTATATATAAACTTGTGATGGGCTTGAACCGGTCCAATGGGCTTGGGTCGGGCCCAGGCCCAGGGTGAACATTCGTTTCAAGTCCATCACCGTGGCTCCATCATAATCTCGATCGACGATCAGATCGGACCGATCTACACAGTTCACAAAACTGAGTATTATGATGTGAAAATAATTTTTCGGACCACCTAGTCCAAAATAGCAGTTTGGCCCCTGCAAGTTTCAAGGATAGTCAAACTAGTCCAAACTTTAGGGAAATTGCATTTCGACCCCTGTTCAATTTTAGTAAGTCGCACTTCCATCCTTCCTCCTCATATTCTCAACAAATTAAGCTTAATTTCCATGCGGGAATCGAGAAACCAGTACTTTTGTGACCCTCAATGGTTCAGGGATACAGCTAGCCGTGGGCCCACAACATGTGTGACTCCGAAACCATATTTTCGGACTAGCCCATCGGATCATGGTAAAGCGCCTAGAAATATCGCCCCATGATCCACTAGGTATCACTGATAGTGCCTTCAAGAACCATTCGGTCATGGTTAATGTACAGTACGGTCCTTTCAACACATATATCCCGATCAGATCAACGACCATTGGTAAATCGCATCGACTCCTACATGCATCGGGACCTCACCCAATCCCGCCACCTGATGACCCCAACAGAGTCGATAAACGGGTCAAAGTGAGGCACCTATCATGCAGAGTCTCAATGACGTTTCGAGTAGTGAGGGCTAATCTGTACAACCAAGACCTCGGACTTATCCACTCGACAAATGGTAACCACTTGGAAAGTCCGAACGAGGGTAGTTCGATAGATCACCAGGTCACTATCCATCTGCATGCTCAGAACATCACAATATTCCCTACCAATGAAACATGGTACTTCACATCGCAGATGCTAGTCTCAAGCTCGGGCGGCCTTATCCTCATTTTGACGGCCCAATCGACTAGGAACGAGTTTAGAATACACAGTGACTATTATATGTGTTTCATGATAGCCATAATATCCACTATCACATCTAACATACACTATGGTGCATTCTAGGTCTTTATCCAACGCAATTGTTAACATTATAAAATAATGAAGATAATGAATGCCATAAAAGGATACGAATTTCATAAAAAAAATCGTTTTATAAAGAGTCAACAAGAACCCACACGCCATAGGTTGGCTAGTTGGGCACCTACTCTAACACCAGTATGTCGTCGTGGGGAGCGCCCATATTGTTTGTGAAGAAGAAGGATGGCTATGAGGAATCAGATTTCTAGACTTGTGATTAATTGGATTTTGAGTTAGATTAGTCACGAGAATTAAGACTTTTGATTTCTGGAATTTCGAATTTTTGGTGAAATCTGATTTGAGGAAATTCAGATCTCTAGTTGGAGTTTCCCGGATTTTAATTCGCGTTTATCGGGTGAAATCTGGTAGCGATTTGGAGTCGAATTTGTTAGATTTAGATAGAAATCTGTTTTTCCTTAGCGTTGCGTGAAGTGCCACGAGAATTGAGT
Organism: Dorcoceras hygrometricum; assembly: GCA_001598015.1. Classification (NCBI taxonomy): domain Eukaryota; kingdom Viridiplantae; phylum Streptophyta; class Magnoliopsida; order Lamiales; family Gesneriaceae; genus Dorcoceras; species Dorcoceras hygrometricum. Next base: position 346,357 of record KQ992973.1, read on the forward strand.
AAAACGGTGTCGTTTTGGTGAAGTCTGGATGGTCGAGAGTGGCGCGGGAGTTAAGCACTTGCATTTCGTTATTTCCAGACGTCAACGCTGGTCAACGGCACTGTAGCGGGTGGTCGCTGGATTGAGAGATCTGTTTCGAGCACTAGCGTTATGTTTTAGAGGAGAGATCTGTTCTTGCTGTGCAACGTCGTTGGAATTAATGGCTACGTCGTCGTTTTAGTATTATGTGTGGCAAAGGCGCTGAGATCTATTTTGAGTGATGCGGCGTCATTCCATTAAGTTGCTGCGTCGTCGTTTTGGGTGGTGAACGTTTAGCGTGTTGTGTATTGCACGAGCGATAGATCTGGTTTGCGTTATTGTTGGGTAGCGGGTGGTCGCTGGATTGAGAGATCTGTTTCGAGCACTAGCGTTATGTTTTAGAGGAGAGATCTGTTCTTGCTGTGCAACGTCGTTGGAATTAATGGCTACGTCGTCGTTTTAGTATTATGTGTGGCAAAGGCGCTGAGATCTATTTTGAGTGATGCGGCGTCATTCCATTAAGTTGCTGCGTCGTCGTTTTGGGTGGTGAACGTTTAGCGTGTTGTGTATTGCACGAGCGATAGATCTGGTTTGCGTTATTGTTGGAGCAACCAGATGTCACCGATACGTCGTCGTTTGGACTTGCGCGCGAGAGTTAGCGTAAGCGCTGGAATTGAATGATTGTGAGCGCTGGTTTGGAGAAATCTGTTTAGCGCTAGTTTACGTTGCAGGAATCTGTTTTGTCGGTGTTTGACTTAGACAGTAGCGTTTGAGTTGAGGAATAAATAGAAGTGTCGAACTACACTTAGAATATTTCTCAACCCGATATTTCTTATCATTCTGTTCGAAACCCTTGACTTGATACTGTTCACCGTAAGTTTCCACCGCCGATTCCCATCGATTCCAGCCTCTGTTTTTGACGATCTTGGTGGCGCTGGACTCACCTAGCTTAGCTCTTTCGTTTGCTACCCATTAGAGACCCTGAATCAGCGTTGGAGGAGGAACACGAAGTGCTGTGTCTTCGTGCCGTGAGATCTGTGAACCTCCTGCTAGCGTGAGCTTTTGGGTGAGCATTTCTCGTTGATTGGAGCTCTGTTCTTGTAGTTAATACCTGCGTAGATGTTTAGAACTTGAGATTAGTTCTGGCCGTAGGTATTAGAATGTTCAGGATTAGAATTGTGCTTGATATAAGCTGATTTTCGAGGCTTTGAAACAGATTTCAGCTTCCGGGAAGTCTCTGCCGTGGATTGTTGGGACAGGAGAAATCTGGTTGCTTGGCCGTGTGTTTGCCGTGCCTTTTTGTGAAATCTGTGAGGTAGAATTTGTGGAATTGAGGTACGAATTGAGCAGCCCTTAGCAGTTTGAGCATGACCATGGCTATAATTCATGTTATGAATTCTGTTTGAAAGCTGTTATGTGTATTACGTGAAACTGAATTGTTGAATTGAATTGATATATGTTCTGTTTTACGTATTGGGCATTGTATGCATTGAGCATTGATATTGATTGGCATACATGCATACATATTGAGCCTTTGACAGATTGATTGATGACCTGATTGGGTGCCATGTTGTGACTGGCCGACTGATGAGTCGTGCCTGAAAAGTCCAACGCTATCATCGGAGTGGTGCCTACCAGATACGAGTGTCTACCACCGAGCTGTGATGGGCTGACGGGCCCCGATGATCACGGACCGATGATTTCCATCGGCTGATTGGATGTGCGTGGTATAGAGGCTTGATTTGATTTGCCAGTTGATAGAATGGTCTAGCTATCTGATTCTTTGATAGCCCTCATGCATTCATGGCATTGATTTATAGCATGTTGCATGTTTAGCTGTTTTGATAGCTCTTCGTACTGAGGCTTGACCTCGTATTTGTTTTTCCCGCTTTTGTGTTGTTGGGTCTGCGTTACCCATTTGCAGGATCTTCAGGTAACCAAGCTGGACAGAGTGTAAGTTCAGCTGGTCGATCCCCTTTCCCTTGAGTCCCAGTTATATTTATGATGTGTATTGAACCGAGGGATGCCGCGTGTTTTTATGTATTGGGGATCTGTATTTGATTTGATATGTTGTTGTTACCTGGTTGTATAAGTTTGAGTTAACTTATATTTTGATTATCGATATTTTGAATGTATGTTTTGAGTTCAGGCCCAAACTATTTCGAAAAATTTTTAAGCCCTGATTTTATGCTTCCGTGTTTATGCGTTTATTATGTGTTAATTGTGAGTAATTAGCACGGGGCCTGACATTTTTGATATCAGATCTTAAACTGGGATAAGCTCGATTTCCTTTGATCACACTTGAGTCTAGGCACAGAGTTTTGATTTGATTTTGATTGACTTTGTGACTTATGTGATCTTTTATCTGTCTATGTGATATATCTATCTGCTGTGAGATCTTACCTCTAGACTTGTTTAGATGCCGCCGAGAAGAGGAAGAGGTAGGACGACTAGACGTACTGAGGAGGAGTCTAGGGCAGGTAGTGATGATGATGTTCATCAGGTCAAGGATGTTACTAGACAGATAGGAGGGATGGAGTTGGTCTTAGCTAGGTTTCAGCGGACGAACCCTCCGACATTTTCTGCAGCAGAGGGTGGTGCGATGGCTGAGGCTTGGTTAGCTCAGATGGAGGAATTGTTAGATACTTTGGAGTACGCTCCTGATAAAAGACTGAAGCTGGCGGTGTTGCAGCTGAGAGAATAGGAGGGATGGAGTTGGTCTTAGCTAGGTTTCAGCGGACGAACCCTCCGACATTTTCTGCAGCAGAGGGTGGTGCGATGGCTGAGGCTTGGTTAGCTCAGATGGAGGAATTGTTAGATACTTTGGAGTACGCTCCTGATAAAAGACTGAAGCTGGCGGTGTTGCAGCTGAGAGACAATGCACAGCGCTGGTGGAGGGGTACTTCTCGTATCCCTCGTGATAGTGGGACTGTGATCACTTGGGAGAGCTTCTGCGAGGCCTTTCGACAGGAGTATACCCCAGAGTCCTTCTATAACAGCCGGGAGTGGGAGTTTGATAATCTGAGGCAAGGCAGCATGCGAGTGGCTGAGTATGCCCGACAGTTTTCTGCGCTTTTGGTCTATGCGCCGCACGTTTCCAACCAAGAGAGGACGAAGAGGAACAAGTTTTTGAAAGGCTTGATGCCTGATTTGTACCGGATGGTTTTGTCTGGTTCGCCTGCGACCTATATTGATGCGATGAACCGAGCAGTAGATATTGAGGAGAGTTTGACGGAGGTTGAGGCTCCGATTCAGCCGACTACTGGACGCACCTATCAGCCTGTTCAGGATGCGTCGCAATCTTTCTATTCTCCTCAGGGGTCGCAGCAGCAGCAGCAGTCGAACCGCCAGAGATTTTGACCTCGAGGGAAACAGTTCAAGAAGAAGGCGGATTCGAGTTCCTCTGGTTCTGTGAGTTCTGGTTCTGGCAGTGGTTCTGGCAGCGGTTCTAGTGGCATGTCTTGTGGACAGTGCGGAGGAAGGCATCTGACTTCACAGTGTCGTGGAGTTCAGGGGTCCTGCCGTAACTGTGGACAGCCAGGACACTTTCTGAGAGTGTGTCCTCTGTTGAGGGGTCAGTCTTTGATTCCTTCACAGCAGGGATCAGCTGGTGGTTCATCTCCGAGACCGCAGTTTCCTGCCCCTACTTAGCGATCCGGATTTCAGCCTAGTGGACCGTCTAGGTTTGGAGCACCTCAGAGACCTCAGTTCCAGATTCCCCAGCAGGCTCAGGCGAACGCTTTGACTAGAGAGCAGGCTGAGGAGACGCCTGGCATGGTGATCGGAGGTACATGCTTTATTTTTTATTTTCCTGCAAAATTTTTATTTGACACTGGTGCATCACACTCCTTTATTTCTGAGATGTTTGTGTGTGAGCATGGGTTGAGTTCTTCTCCATTGTGTGATGTTGTTTCCGTGTCTACCCCTGCTGGTGTGAGTCTGTGGTCCCGTGAAGTGGTGTTGGATTGTGTGCTTCGATTTGATGAGCACGTTTTGGTTTCCAATTTGATTGTTTTGGGAATGAGAGATTTTGATTGCAGTCTTGGGGATGGCGTGTT
>KQ992973.1:368532-380027 GCA_001598015.1 Dorcoceras hygrometricum
AACGCGAAGTTGCTGCCGTTCGTGCGTTGTGTAGTTCAGGTAGAACTTCGTTCCTTTTTGTGATGAGGTCTTGTTCCTAGCCCTGAATTAAGCTTCCTGCTAAGTTGTATGGTTGAGATTAGTTGCTGGTTGAGTGCGTAACTCCCAATAGTGCCTTCTGTGTATTAGTGTCCCGGTGCTTTATGCCCTGTGTGTAGTTGGCTAGTTGTGGAACGCGAAGTTGCTGCCGTTCGTGCGTTGTGTAGTTCAGGTAGAACTTCGCTCCTTTTTTGTGATGAGGTCTTGTTCCTGGCCCTGAATTAAGCTTCCTGCTAAGTTGTATGGTTGAGATTAGTTGCTGGTTGAGTGCGTAACTCCCAATAGTGCCTTCTGTGTATTAGTGTCCCGGTGATTTATGCCCTGTGTGCTTCGACAGGTTGAAATCCAGATTTCTCGGGACCTTTGTTTGCGGTAATTGTTGCACAGAAGTATAAGGTACGGATTTGGAGCTTGTATTACTGCGAGGTTATGTCTTGAATAAATTGTGAGATGGCTATTGGTGGAATTGTTGTGTGCCTTGTTGTTACATTGTATATTGCCGTGTATGATTGTTGTGCATATGTTATATGCTTACTGTTAGTTGTTCATACACGCATTGGCATATTGTTCCACCAGCTGTTGCAGCCTTTGTTTCGTTGTTGTTGTTCTGATTTTTACCAGGATGCGAGGGCGAGCGGTGATTCCTCACTCTCATCTCCCTGCTGGGAGTTGTTAGCCCCTATGCGCCGAGTGGCTAACTACCACAGTTCATAGGTTGGGCAACGACATGTTGAGATATTAATGCATCTGGTATTGGTGGATGAGTAGGGGTGAGTGGGTAGCTCCCACATGTCCTACACTCACCGTGGCCACATATGATCTATTGCAGATTCGTTGAGCTATGCTTTGCGTTCTTTGACTACCTTCCTTGGTCGTAGCCATCGGTTGTTGTCCCTCATTTCATGCATAGCATCTGCATTTTATTCTTGCTGTTTACTGCTGTTTTATAGTTGCTCTCCGTACTGGGGTTTGACCCCTTGTCCCTCTGGGGCTTGGTTTGTTTTCTTGCATGTGTTGTTTTCAGGTAATCCAGGTTTTACAGCTGGTCGTGGGTTTCACCCGGCTGGAGGTGCCCCAGGAGGTGGTTAGAGTTTCCCAGTAGCGTATAGCATATATTTATGTATCAGTACTGTTAGCCAGGGGATGCCCTGTGCTTGGTGGTTGTATCTGTTGTTGGAGTCTGATACTTGTGTTGATGCTATACTGTTTACTTGGCTGGTTTTGCAACTGGGATTATCTTTTGAGTATCAATAGTATTTTAAATTATATTGTTTTAAACCGTCAGACCAAAAGCGAAAATTTTACCCACTTTTTAATAGCTTCCGCATGTGTTGTATGATTTTACTCTGTTGTGAGCACGAGGCCTGACATTTCTGCTCTCTGAGGGAAGGGAAATCACCCACTCCACCTTGTGGCGACACCAATCATCATAGCAGGGAGGCGAGATCACGGTACTATCACATCATCACCAGGTTCTCAAAGAAAGCAGGCTCAATATGTTATGACAGTATGCAATATCAGCAAGCTCATGCAACGGCATACAATAAACACATGCACATAAGCACGACAAAGCATAACAACATATCTCATGCATCCTCATGCTATACACGACTAGGCAAATCAGCTCACAGTCGGAACATAACAATAAACAGATCAGCGCGGCATACCAAAACACGCAGAAATAACTAAGACAAACAGCACGTAGGCAGTACGGACTCAACCTGCATAGCATAGTCTCAAGCACGCATAACAGCACACTGCACATCAATAGCATAGACACAGCAGACGCAACACAGCAGATAGTGATGGATATTCGATCTCAATTCGTACCTTACGCATATCTAGGGTAGTTCAGCCTATAGCCCCTACGCTCACATGCTTATCCCAAGCTGTAAAACACGATCTCAATTCGTACCTTACGCATATCTAGGAAAACTACCTCGGCACAGCTCACGGTCGACAATAGAACACACCTCCTGCTTCGCTCGGCCAACTGCTCAAGGCTACACCTCGCAGCAACCACCAGGGAGCTCAAATCTGCCAAGATACCTAAAGAATCAGCTCTGATAAAGCTCGGCCAAAGGCCTCATAGCCCAGAACCACTACGGTTAACAAACAGGGCTCTATTCAGCTCAAAGGTAAACGCTAGGAACATATGTCAGGCCCCGTGCTAATTAACAGTAATTAATAGCACAATTAAGCACATAAACACGGAAGCATAAAACAGGGCTACAAATTTTCGAAATAATTTGGGCCTGAACTCAAACAATCATTCAAAATATTCATAATCAAAATACGAGTTAACTCAAACTCATAAAGCAACAGGCAACAATAAGTATCAAATCGTATACAGCTCCCCAATACATAAAAACAAAGGGCATCCCCTGATTCAATACATAAAAACACAGGGCATCCCCTGATTCAATACATAATACAAATATAATTGGGACTCAAAGGAACGGGGATCGATTAGCTGGCACTCCACTCTGTCCAGCCTGACTACCTGAAGATCCTGTAGCTGGCACTCCACTCTGTCCAGCCTGACTACCTGAAGATCCTGCAACTGGGCAACACAGACCCACACAACAAAAGCAGGAAAATAAAATACGTGGTCAAGCCTCAGTACGAAGAGCCATCAAAATAGAAAATCATGCAATATGCTATATCTCAAGTTATGAAATGCATGAGGCTGTCAAAGGAATCAGTCAACAAGGTCTGCTAATCAGCTGGCAGTACATCTCAATCGAGCCTCTATATCCGCATAGTGTATCAACAGGGGAAATCATCGGTCCATGATCTTCAGGCCCGTCAGCCATCACAGCTCGGTGGTATTCAGACACAACCAATCAGTCGGTCACCACTCCGATGATAGCATTGGACCTTTCAGGCACGACACATCTGTCTTCCGGTCACAACGTGGCCCTATCTCAGGTCATCAATCAATCAATCTGGCTCAATATGTATGCACGAATGCCATTCAATAATCAATTCTCAATGCATACAACAATCATACGTGAAAACAAAATATATACTCAAACAATTCATCAAACTGTTACACGTAAAAATCACAGAATCAATCCAACATATTTCATAACATGAAATACAGCCATGTCCACGCTCAAAGCTGTTAGAGTTGCTCCAATTCGTACCTTCAAGTCTTAGTTCAATCTCAACAAATCTCACCAGCCACGGCAAACTCACGGCCTAAGAAAAATAGGTTCCTCCTGGCTTCGGCAACCACGATAGGAAGCTCCTGGGCCACAAATTCAAAAGCTGCAACGACACAGGAGAACCAAAGCTTCAAAAATCACGATGCTACACTAACTCGGAAGCCACTCCGCGATCCTCTCCCAGGTCGATACAAACCTCCTAGTTGGTGTCAATCGAAAGAGCAACTCAAGGAAAATCCAGCGCCACCAATCTCGTTCAAAAGAATGGCTGAAATCAACGGAATTCTACCGGAGAAAAGTTCGGGTGAACAGTATCTATCGAGGGTTTTGAAGATTGAGATAAGAAATATCGGGTAGAGAATAATCTAAGTGTCGCTCAACACTTATCCATATAAATCTCCATACAACAGCTGTTGTTTCCCTAAATCATGCGTCGGGTAATGCTACAGTAGAAGTCTTACAACTGAATTCAACGTTTCTTCTCAATGGGAACAGCCGACACCAACAGACGTTGCACTTCAATTACACAACATCAAACGACACCGTACCAACGCCCGCTACTGAAAATGTGCTAGGCCAAAATTCGATGCTGATCTCACCCGAGAACCAGCAACTCACAGCTGATCAACTCTAAATCAAATCTGAACACCCAGAAATCACAATTCCGTGACAATTTTAATCCAAAAGCTGATTAGTCATTAAATCATACTTAACAGAATTTCTAGTCCTCACACTCTCCCCCACTAGAAATCGAATTCGTCCTCGAAATCAGTTAAGTCATCAAATCAAAATCACAACAGTAAGATAGCTTATTCATGACACACTATACTAAACACCATTCCTAATATACACATGCCATACTACCCAGCACAACTCGATACTGAGCAGAATCTCAATTCAGCAGCAAAATCACTTAAACCACAAATCAATCAAGCTAGAAGTTACCTGAAAACGCTGCTGTCATAACTCAAACAGATGAGGCCACTCTTGTCTCATCTTTTCCTCAACTTCCCAGGTAGCTTCTTCACGCCCATGCTTGCTCCATTGGACCATCACCAACGGTATAACCTTATTCCTCAGTTGCTTCTCCTTTCTGTCCACAATCTGCACTGGATATTCGACATAGCTTAAGGTCTGATCCAGCTCTACTTCATCAGTCCTCAGCACATGGGATGGATCTGGCTCATATTTTCTCAACATTGACACATGAAACACATCATGCATCGCTGCTAACTCATCAGACAGCTTCAATCTATAAGCCAACTTTCCAATCCGCTCAACAATCTCAAAGGGACAACGAATCTAGGAGCTAATTTACCCTTAAACCTGAATCTCATAACACTCTTGAAAGGAGAAATCTTGAGAAACACACGATCGCCAACCTCAAATTCCAACGGTCTGCGTCTTTTATTGGCATAGCTAGCATATTCTTCTTGCCTGGCTTTCATCCTACTCCGAATCAAATCAACTTGATCTTTCATATGCTGTACAAAATCAGGAGTAGAAAGCTGTTTCTCACCAACTTCTTCCCAACAAACGAGAGATCTGCACTTGTGACCATACAAAGCTTCGAACGGAGCCATTCCAATAGTCACTTGGTAGCTGTTGTTATAAGAAAACTCAACTAAGGACAAAGCATCCTGCCAGCCACTACTGAAATCCATCACAACTGCACGCAGCATATCTTCTAAAGTCTGAATGGTCCTCTCAGATTGGCCATCTGTCTGGGGGTGATATGCCGTACTCATAGCCAATCTCAAACACATTGCTGCTTGCAAACTCTTCCAAAATCGAGAGGTGAATCTTGGATCTCTATCTGACACTATCGAAACAGGCACTCCATTCAATCTAACCACATGGTCGACATACAACTTCGCCATTTTCTTCATCGAACACCTCACATCATAGGAAATGAAATGGGCTGACTTCGAGAGTCTATCAATCACCACCCAAATCGCATCGCATCGTATCTCCTACTCGATCGAGGCAAATGAGTCACAAAATACATGGTGATGTGCTCCCAATTCCATTGGGGCACTTCTAAACTCTGCAACAATCCACCAGGTCTCATTCTCTCAGCCTTAACCTGCTGGCAATTCAGACATCGAGCAACAAAACTAGAAATGTCGCCCTTCACGCCTTCCCACCAGTAGTGAGACTTTAAAGCATGGTACATCTTCTTCTCCCTCGGATGCACGCTATATCGACTGCAATGCGCTTCATTCAGAATAGTCTCTTTCAAATCAATCAAGTTCGGAACCACTAACCTTCCTCAAAATCTTAGACATCCATCGGAAGCAACAGAGAAATCTCCTGACAGACCATTCTGGGTCTTAATCTTCAACTCATGGATATACGGATCAGTCCTCTGCACCTCCCTGATGTCAATCACAATCTGTGGTTCAACCTGAATCGAAGATCTATGAAGTACTGATCACCCGGCTGGAATCGCCAACCAAAAGTACTCAACTGCTCGTGGACTCTCGAGATACTCAAGGATGTCAGCATTGCAGGCTGGGCTTTCCTACTCAAAGCATCGGCTACCAAGTTCATCCGTCCAGGCTGATACTGTATCTCGCAATCAAAGTCCTTAAGCAACTCCATCCAACGACATTGCCTCATATTCAAATCTGACTGATGAAGATATACTTCAAGCTCTTGTGGTCGGTGTACACCACAAACTCCTCACCATACAGATAGTGTCGCCATATCTTCAAGGCAAACACAATCGCAGCCAACTCTAAGTCATGAACGGGGTATCTCGTCTCATGAGGCTTCAACTGTCGAGACGCATACGCAATCACGTACCCGTTCTGCATCAAAACACATCCCAAACCACTCAGAGAAGCATCGAAGCACACCACAAAACCTCCAGAACCCGAAGGCAAGGCCAAAACAGGAGCAGTAGTCAACTTCTCCTTCAGCATTTGAAAACTCGACTCACACTCATCAGTCCAAACAAACTTCCTATCCTTCTGGGTCAACTGAGTTATCGGCCTGGCTATCGAAGAAAACTTCTCAATGAAACGCCTATAATATCCAGCCAATCCCAAGAAACTACGGATCTCGGAAACATTCCTAGGTCGCTCCCAGTTAAGAACTGCTTCGACCTTAGTAGGATCCACAGATATTCCTTGCGCTGAAATTACTTGACCCAAGAAGATAACTTTGTCCAGCCAGAATTCACACTCGCTGAACTTGGCATACAATTGTGAGTCTCTCAGTCTCTGCAACACTAGTCTCAAGTGCTCTTTATGCTCTCTGAAACTCCTCGAATACACCAAGATGTCATCTATAAAGACAATCACGAAATCGATCAATGTACTCACTAAAGACGCGATTCATCAAATCCATAAACACAGCAGGAGAATTCGTCAATCCAAACGGCATCACAAGAAACTCATAATACCCGTATCTCATCCGGAAGGCTGTCTTCGCTACATCAGCGTCTCTAATCCACAACTGATGATAGCAAGATCGCAAATCAATCTTCGAGTACACGGTCTATCCTTGCAACTGGTCGAACAAGTCATCAATCCTCGGCAACGGATACTTGTTCTTCACTGTCACTTTGTTCAACTGCCGAAAATCAACGCACATCCTCATAGATCCATCTTTCTTCTTCACAAACAGAATCGGAGCTCCCCAAGGCGACGTACTAGTTCGAATGAAGCCTTTCTCAAGAAGATCACTGATCCTTGAGTTCTTTCAACTCCGCTGGCGTCAATCGATACGGAGATCTAGAAATCGGGGCCGTACCAGGAACCAACTCAATACTGAAGTCAATCTCTCGCCTCGGAGGGAATCCAGGAATCTCATCTGGAAACACATCTGGGAACTCTTGAGCAATCGGAACATCACTCAACTCCACTCTCGACTCATGGGAAACATCTAGGGCATAGATCATAAACCCTGAATTATCCAGCGACAACAGACTAAACATCTCCATGGCGGACACCATAGGAATCTTAGGTCGCGAATCAACACCATAGAACTCCCATTTCTCTCCAGATCGAGGCCAAAACCTAACCACACCATGGAAGCAGTCTACATTCGTTCTATATTCAGTCAACATATCCATACCCAAGATACAATCAAAATCTCTAATTCCCAAAACAATCAGATGGGTCATCAAAACATGCTCATCAAACCTAATCAGGCAATCCAATACTACTTCTCAAGACAACAGATTCATACCAGCATGGGTGGACATGGAGACAACATCATACAGTGGGGAAGAACTCAACCCACTCTCATACACAAACAACTCAGAAATGAAGGAGTGTGATGCTCCAGTGTCAATCAAAACTCGTGCAGGAAAATCAAAGATAAGGCATGTACCTTGAATCACTCCTGTAGGCATCTCATCAGTCTGCTCTCTCGTCAAAGCATTCGTTTGGGCTTGCTGAAGTCCCGGAAACTGAGGTCTCGAAGGTACTCCAAACCTAGAAGGCTCACGAGGTTGGAATCCAGATCGTTGGGACGGAACAAAAGGCTGCTGTCGCTGCGAAGAACCACCAGCGGAACCCTGCAGCGACTGACCCAAAGACTGCCCTCCCATAAAAGGACTCGCTCTAGCAAAATGTCCCGGTTGTCCACAAAGATGACAAAGACCTCAAACTCCACGACATTGCGAATTCTCATGCTTCCCTCCACATTGTCCACAAAACACACCGCCAGAACTACTGCCACCAGGACTCACGGAACCAGAGGAACTCGAATGCTCCTTCTTCTTAAACTGTTTACCTCGGGGCTTGAACCTCTGACGATTCGATTGCTGTGATCCCTGAGGAGACTGAAACGATTGTGACACATCTTGCACCGATGGAAAAGAGCGCCCCACTGACGGCTGCACCGGAGCCTATGCCTCCAACAAACTCTCCTCAATATCTACAGCCTGATCCATGGCCTCAGCATAAGTCACAGGTGAACCAGACAACACCATCCGGAATAGATCAGGCCTCAAACCCTTCAGAAACGTGTTCCTCTGAGTCCTATCCTGGTTAGCAACATGGGGAACATACATTAAAAGCGAAGAGAACTGTCTGGCATACTCGGCCACCTTCATATTCCCTTGCCTCAAATTGTCGAACTCTCGCTCACGACTGTTGTAGTAGGACTCTGGGGTATAATCTTGTCGAAACGCTGCACAGAAGCTCTCCCAAGTAATCACAGCCCCACTCTCACGCAAGATACGGGAAGTACCTCTCCACCAGCGCTGTGCATTATCTATCAACAGCAACACCGCTAGCTTCAATCTCTTCTCAGGAGCTAACTCCAAAGTATCAAACAATTCTTCCATATGAACTAGCCAAACCTCGGCCATTAAACCTCCTTCAGCGCCCGCGAACGTAGGGGGATTCGTCCGCCGAAACCTAGCCAAGACTAGCTCCATCTCGCCAATCTGTCTCGTCACATCCTCTACCTCTGCCTGTCTCTCTCGACGAAGCAAAGGGATATTCTGCTGAATTCCATCATCACTATCCGAGGCCCTAGACTCCTCAGCGGAACGTCTAGCAGTCCTACCTCTACCTCTTCTCGGCGGCATCTAATCAAATCTCAAGGTAAGAACTAACAGCAGATAATCATAGAAGAAAGTAAAATAATCACATAAGCCACAGAGTCAATCAAAATCAAATCCAAACTCTGTGCCTAGACTCAAGTGTGATCAAAGAAAAACGATCTTATCCCAGTTTAAGCTCTGATACCAAAAATGTCAGGCCCCGTGCTAATTAATAGTAATTAATAGCACAATTAAGCACATAAACGCGGAAGCATAAAATAGGGCTAAAAATTTTCGAAATAATTTGGGCCTGAACTCAAACAATCATTCAAAATATTCATAATCAAAATACGAGTTAACTCAAAAACTCATAAAGCAACAGGAAACAATAAGTATCAAATCGGATACAGATCCCCAATACATAAAACACAGGGCATCCCCTGATTCAATACATCATCTAGAGCAGCCAGATGCGCCTGCATGCGAATCTTCCAATCATCGTAGCCTCCTTGGAAAACATGGGAATCTTGTTGTGAGAAATAGACATATTGATATACGATAAAGCACAAACACAAACTGTTCAATAACTGAGATGTGCAGGCTCTGATACCAATTGATAGGATCAATATGGCACGAAAACAGCCCTAGGAGTTCAGAAGGGGGGTTGAATGAACTCCTTGGTATTTTTATATTTTCGACACCGTTTAAAATAATTTTACAAGCACCCACTTAACTTAAGTCCGAGTTACCAGACTTAAGGTATCTCAGTTTTAAAAGCTGATTTCTCGGTTAACAAAAATGTGCGGAAAGAAACCGATTAATCAGTAAACAGTATAAACAATAAATAATGCGTAATGTAAAGAGTTAAGGGACAAGAAATTTGTTTCTGGAAACTCAGATATGAATATCCTACGTCTCCCCTTCTTCCTTTTTAGGAAGGATTCACTAGAAGCTTTGATGAATACAGTCCTTCTGCACACACCCGATCATAGAGCCTCGCTCAAGGTGAACTCCTAGCAACACCACACACAAATCAGACGCAGCTGCTGAATACAAGTAATGAATAATATGTTTTCGAACTGCTTCACAAAGCCAGTTCGTTACAGACTCAACTAATGATATAACAGTGAATACAATGCTATGAGACTGTAAATCCTCTGATTTCTTATACAAGCAAATCGATTCAACTAAGGTGAATCAGAGGATGACTCGAAGGTTTATCTTATGAAGATTGAAAGCTTGTGTTCTTCGAGTTTGAGCTTTGTGAGAATAACTTCAAGTTCGCAATAGGCTCAGAGTATATTTGAGATACAAAATCGACAGAGTGACGGCAAGTTGATAATAGCGAATTCTTATTTCTCCTATTCAAATTGCTGATATTTATAGTCTTCGTTCTCAACGATCACTAAAATCTCCAAAGGAAATAAAATCTCCTTTTAGAATTTCTGTCGATCGTACACCGTCAATCCTGCTCCACTACATGGTAAATTGCACAGCGTCATAAGCAAATTGTCGTCTTCCATATTTGTGCAATAACCGTGTAACAACCTCTAAAAATATGTACTATTTATCCAAAATAGTACCGACGTTGTCTCCTTAATTCTAGGCAATTGTACGATTCTGTTGATCTTTTCCAATTTGAGTATTTGATCGTATTTGAATCTTTTTAACGCTTGCTCCTGAAATTCCTTCATCGTTGTTTAAGATGTTGCGACTGGAATATTTGAATAGCTACAACTGCTGATTACCTTAAAATGCGCATTATTCCAGCGACTGGATTCATCCATAGCCCCACGACTGATTTTTAGCATTAACCCGAATGCTGTCGTTTTAACTAATTCAAACGACGTAGTTTTACTATACTCAAACACCAAGTATCAGCGACTGGTTACACAAATCACTGTTGCTCCCGACTAGTTATATGATCTACTGTAGCTCTCGACTGGTTTATATATTCCATCGACTGATAATGCAATTTTACTGTAGACAAATACTGATATGCAATACACTGTAGATAGCGACTGAATGAATGATCCACTGTAGCTTGCGTCTAGATTACCCATCGGCTGGATACTCAACTGAGAGAAATACCTTGCGTCTGAATTACCGATCTACTGTAGCTTGCGACTGGTTACATGATAAACTCAACGTCTGAATCAATATCCATGCGTCTGAATATCCAACGACTGGTTATACACTTCACTATAGCCAAATTCTGAATATGCAACTCACTGTAGCTAGCATCTGAATTACCCAACGACTGGTTTACTGTAGCTCTCGTCTGGATTGCCTGTCGACTGAGTACTCACCTACTATTATCAACGTCTGAATGACTAGATTTATCTTTTTTTTTATCACCAAAACTATAAATTTTATCCTAACAATTTCCCCCTTTTTGGTGATGACAAAACTTAGCAGCCGAGATAAATAAATGAGCAAAATTAAATTGCACACGGACTGCTGAGATCATAAATTTCATTAACTGAGATCTAGTACAAAATATTTGTACAAGGACTCAACAACTGTTCTATCCTAGTATCTACTTCTTTTGTAGGATCCACTTATGTTCCCTCTGCTCCTTTCTCTTTCTCTATCAGCACTAATAAGTCTTTCCACAATGCTTCTAGCAGTATCACCACCTGCATTGCCACTGTCTCTGTTTTGATCATCAGGTGGTGGTTGAGGTCCTCGGCTGCTACCTTCCCCCTTTTTGTCATTACCGCCCCTATTAATATAATTCACAA
>KQ992973.1:400865-420867 GCA_001598015.1 Dorcoceras hygrometricum
TGAGTTTGACTCGATGCATTCAAACCAAGTCTGGACTCTTGTTGATCCTCCCGAGGGAATAGTTCCCATTGGGTGTAAATGGATATACAAGAGAAAACTTGGGCCTGATGGTAAGGTATTGACCTACAAGGCACGACTGGTCGCGAAAGGTTACACTCTAAGGCAAGGTGTTGACTATGATGAAACCTTTTCGCCAGTCACAATGTTCAAGTCAGTTAGAATCCTAATTTCCATAGCCGCGATGCATTCAAACCAAGTCTGGACTCTTGTTGATCCTCCCGAGGGAATAGTTCCCATTGGGTGTAAATGGATATACAAGAGAAAACTTGGGCCTGATGGTAAGGTATTGACCTACAAGGCGCGACTGGTCGCGAAAGGTTACACTCTAAGGCAAGGTGTTGACTATGATGAAACCTTTTCGCCAGTCACAATGTTCAAGTCAGTTAGAATCCTAATTTCCATAGCCGCATGGTACGACTATGAGATATGGCAAATGGATGTGAAAACTGCGTTCCTTAATGGAAACATTAAGGAAGAGATCTATATGATGTAGCCTGAGGGTCTCACATCTGTAGGAAGTGAGCATAAAGTGTGCAAACTTCAGAGATCGATCTACGGTCTAAAACAAGCATCGAGAAGTTGGAACCTGAGATTCGATGAAACGATTAAGGAATTTGGTTTCATCAAGAATCTCGAGGAGCCATGTGTACAAGAAGGTAGTTAAAAGTGCTGTGACATTCATTGTACTTTATGTTGATGACATTCTACTCATTGGGAATGATGTAGGAATGTTGCAGTCAACTAAAGTGTGGTTGTCTAGTAGATTCTCGATGAAGGACATGGGTGAAGCATCCTATATTCTTGGAATACAGATCTATCGATATAGATCGAAAAGGATGCTCGGACTCACCCAAGCCACCTACATCGATACCATACTTAAGCGGTTCTCTATGGAAGAGTCCAAGAGAGGACACCTACCTATGTGCCACGGGGTCACTCTATCTAAGTCTATGTGTCCGAAGACTGATGAGGAGATAGAGAGTATGACACGTGTGCCATATGCCTCGGCAATAGGTAGTATTATGAATGGCATGATATCAACTAGACCGGATGTTGCATATGCTCTGAGTGTCACGAGCCGCTACCAGGCCAACCCCGGCCAAATGCATTGGAAGGCTGTGAAAGATATTCTTAAGTACTTACGAAGGACTAAGAATATGTTCATGGTCTATGGGGGTGATGAACTGAAATTGGAAGGCTACACTGATTCTAGCTTTCAATGTGATGTGGATGATTCGAAGTCAACCTATGGATTTGTATTCATGCTCAATGGTTGTGCTGTCTCTTGGAAGAGTTCCAAGCAAGACACCATCGCGGATTCAACCACTGAGGCTGAGTACATCACAGCATCAGCTGCTGCTAAGGAGGCGGTTTGGATAAGGAATTTCGTCCAAGATTTGGGCGTAATTCCTGATGGAGTTGGTCCAGTCCCGGTGTACTGCGACAACACGGTTGCCGTTGCGCAAGCAAAAGAGCCTAGGTCTCACCATAGATCCAAACATATACTGAGGAAATACCACATAATCAGGGATATTGTGGCTAGAGGTGACATAGCAGTCGAGAGAGTCGCCTCTTCAGACAACATTGCTGATCCACTTACGAAGCTCTTGCCAGGACCGTTGTTTGAAAAACATCGCGAAACAATGGGACTGCGTCTGATGAGTAGTTGGCTTTAGGGCAAGTGGGAGATTGTTAGAGTAGATGCCCAACTAGCCAACTTGTGGCATGTGGGTTTTATTGACTCTTGTGTATAACAATCTTTATTTATGAAATTCGCATTTCTTTATGGCATTCTTTATTTTCATTATGTTATAATGTTAACAATTGTGTTGGATAAAGACCTAGAATGCACCATAGTGTATGTTAGATGTGATAGTGGATATGATGGCTATCATGAAACACATCTAATAGTCACTGTGTATTCTGAACTCGTTCCTAGTCGATTGGGCCGTCAAAATGAGGATAAGGCCGCCCGAACTTGAGACTAGCATCTGCGATGTGAAGTACCATGTTTCATTGGTAGGGAACATTGTGATGTTCTGAGCATGCAGATGGATAGTGACCTGGTGATCTATCGAACTACCCTCGTTCGGACTTTTCAAGTGGTTACCATTTGTCGAGTGGATAAGTCCGAGGTTTTGGTTGTACTGATTAGTCCTCACTACTCGAAACGTCATTGAGACTCTACATGATAGGTGCCTCACTTTGACCCGTTTACCGACTCAGCTGGGGTCATTAGGTGGCGGGATTGGGTGAGAACTCGCCTTTGTGCGTGGATATCTTATGCTATCTGAGGAGATAATAGTGTGATAAATCTCTGGCCAGAGTACTAGATGTGTTTTAGGTAAATGGATTTACCTAGTAACACACGCGATGTCACTATTTGATCTCCAAGATGTATGCATAGCTTTTGGATCTCTAGCGACTCGATTTACCAATGGTCGTTGATCTGATTGGGATATATGTGTTGAAAGGACCGTACTGTACGCTAACCACGACCGACTGGTTCTTGCAGGCACTATCAGTGATACCTAGGGGATCATGGGGTGATGTTGCTAGGCGCTTTACCATGATCCGATGGGTCAGTCCAAAATTATGATTTCGGAGTCACAATGGTTGTGAGCCCACGGCTAGCTGTATCCCTGAACCATTGAGGGTCACATAAGTACTGGATTCACGATTCCCGCACGGAAACTAAGCTCAATGTGTTGAGCAGAGGAGGATGAATTTAGGGAGTGCGACTTCCTAAAAGTCAACAGGGGTCAAATTGCGATTTCCCCAAAGTTGAAGGGCTAAACTGCAATTTTGGACTAGGTGGTCTGAAAAATTGTTTTCACATCATAATACTCAGTTTTGGAAACTATGTAGATCGGTCCGATCAGATCGTCGATCGAAGTTATGATGAAGCCACGATGATGGAAATGAACCGAATGTTCATATGGACCTGGGCCTGACCCAGCCCCGTTGGGCCGGTCCAATCCCATCATATGTCTACTTATTATCATAATACTCAGTTTTGGAAACTATGTAGATCGGTCCGATCAGATCGTCGATCGAAGTTATGATGAAGCCACGATGATGGAAATGAACCGAATGTTCATATGGACCTGGGCCTGACCCAGCCCCGTTGGGCCGGTCCAATCCCATCATATGTCTACTTATTATTGTCCTAGGGTTATTATGAACACACTACAACACAAAAACCTAGCCTCCAAGCGCCGCCCACCCCTCTCCTCCACGCCTCTCTCGGCCTTGCCGCCGCGCCGCCGCCGCTTTCCGTGATCGGACTTGTTCCGATCACCTTGTCGTGGAGATTCCGTTCATGGCAATTGACGTCTGCTTCTTACTGAACCAAGAGATCAGTCAATCCCATAAGAATTGACAAGTTCCACTGGTGCTCCTGCGATCAATCCTGCATCCTGCGTAATCTGCATCACTATAACCGATTAGTTGAAAGCCTGAGTCTTTGGGATACCAAAGACCCATGTTGGAAGTACCCTTTAAATATTTCAATATTCGCTTTACAGCTATGTAATGCGATTGCTTTGGCTCTGCTTGGATTCTAGCACACACACAGACAGCAAACATGATGTCTGGTCTGCTAGCAGTTAGGTATAGCAAAGAGCCTATAATACCACGATACAATGATACCTCTATGGCAGATCCAGCTTCGTCTTTATCTAACTTTATCGAAGAGCTCATCGGGGTTTCAGCTGCTGAACAGTTGTCCATACCGAATTTCTTCAGTAGTTCTTTCGTGTATTTCGCCTGGTTAATGAAAATACCATTTTCTAGCTATCGAACTTGTAAACCCAGAAAGAACGTCAGCTCCCCCATCATGCTCATCTCGAATTTGTCCTGCATAAGCTTAGAAAACTTCTGGCACAATTTGGGGTTAGTTGACCCAAATATAATATCATCAACATATATTTGTACCAATAGAACATGATCAGCTTTCACAAATTTAAATAGAGTTTTATCTACTGTGCCTATTGTGAAATCATGCTTTAAAAACTTAGACAGTGTATCATACCAAGCTCTAGGTGCTTGCTTCAACCCATATAGAGCTTTATCCAGTTTGTAAACAAAGTCTGGATGTGTATGAGTTACGAAGTCAGGAGGTTGTGCAACATACACTTCCTCTGTTAAAACGCCATTAAGAAAGGCACTCTTAACATCCATCTGAAAGACTTTTAAGTCTTTAAATGCAGCATATGCAAGAAACATGCGAATGGCTTCTAATCTAGCTACTGGTGCGAAGGTCTCATCAAAATCTATTCCTTCCATTTGTCTAAATCCTTGCGCTACCAGCCTAGCTTTGTTTCTAGTAACTATGCCATCTTCATTCAGTTTGTTCCTGAAGACCCACCTAGTTCCTATGATTGAATGATTACTAGGTCTAGGTACAAGTGTTCAAACATTATTGCGTTTAAACTGGTTAAGTTCTTCATGCATAGCGTCTATCCAGCTGGGGTCAGCTAAGGCCTCATCTATTTGCTTAGGTTCTATATGCGACAGAAATGCAGCATCAAAATGATCATGAGATAGCTGGCCTCGTGTGCAAACATGAGATTCGAAATTACCTTTGACTTGCTCGGGTGGATGATTTTTATTCCACCGGAGATCAAGTCCACTGGGATTTGTTCCTTGTTCCCCCTGTGTCGCTGGCTGGTTTGCGACGGCTGGATCAGCAGAAGCCAATTGATGTTGAGCATTGTTGGTTTGTGCGTCTGCTTCCAGCTGGTGAGATGTGCTTGCGACTGGTTGTCCAGACGTTGGTCTTAAAACCGAATGATATGATGTGCTCGCGCCTGGTTGTCCAGTTGGTGATGAAGATATGCTTGCGGCTGGTACTTCAGGCGTTGGTCTTGAAACCAATGGAGAGTCGCTTGCGACTGCTTGTGCAACGTCTGGTTTCTCAACATCTGTTTGAGCAACATCTGATTGATTGTCGTCTGGTTGAACATTTGTCACTTCATTCCCAGCAGCTGGTGCACTTGGGGAAATTTGATCCTGCGGCTGATCCACATTAGTTAAATCAATAACTACTGGATTACCTGCCAGATCCTGTTGATCATTGTTATGCGTTGTGACCACTGCTGGTTGTTCTTCCTCAGCTGAATATCTTTGTGGCACGTCGTCGTCTGATTCTTCAAGGCTTGTTGACTCCAGACGTGAACACTCATGTAGGCTTGCAGCTGAATTTGATTTGAAACTGGTTTCATCAAACACTACGTGTGTTGATTCCTCAACTATCAAGCTTCGATTGTTGAAAACACAATACGCTTTGCTCACAGCTGAATAACCTAGGAAGATACCTGCATCAGATTTAGGTTCAAAGGTTGTTAGATGATTCTTGTATTATTTTGAATGAAACATTTACACCCAAACACTACGTGTGTTGATTCCTCAACTATCAAGCTTCGATTGTTGAAAACACAATACGCTTTGCTCACAGCTGAATAACCTAGGAAGATACCTGCATCAGATTTAGGTTCAAAGGTTGTTAGATGATTCTTGTATTATTTTGAATGAAACATTTACACCCAAACACCCTGAAGTAAGAAATATCAGGTTTCTTGCCATGCCAGATCTCATATGGGGTTTTATCATGCATCCTATTAATCATCAATCTGTTTTGAGTATAACATGCTGTGTTAACTGCTTCTGCCCAGAATTTTTGTGAAATCCCGGAATATGCAATCATAGACCTAGCAGCTTCTTTTAAAGTGCGGTTTCTCCTTTCAGCTAACCCGTTTTGCTGAGGAGTTCTAGCTGCTGAGAGCTCATGCTTTATCCCTAAGTCTTCCAGATAAGAAGTTAATTTTGAATTTAAAAACTCAGTACCGCGATCACTTATTATCCGGTTGACTGACCAAGATCTGTCATTTTGTAAACGTTTCAAAAGGCGTATCAGCTGGTCGGTGGTTTCAGATTTTGCTTTTAAAAACAACACCCAAGTATATTTAGTAAAATCATCAACAACTGCAAGGGTGTAATTCGTTCCCCCTAAGCTCGTTACTGAAATTGGACCAAAATGATCCATATGCAAGAGCTCAAGGCAACGGGAAGAACGTTTTTCGCCTTTATTTTTGAAAGTTGATTTAATTTGCTTACCCAGCTGACATGCTGCACAGATCTTATCCTTAGAAAAACTAATTTTTGGCAGACCAGAAACCATATCATGTTGACTCAATTTAGCAAGTGTTTTGAATGCAATATGATTCATTCTTTGATGCCACATCCAGCTCTTGGAAGAACCAGCTGCAAGGCAAAAATGCTCATATTCCAGCTGATCTGACCAATTGATTATGTAGGTATTCCCCAAACGTTTGCCTACCAATACAGTCAGACCACTTGGACTCTGAACTGTGCATGTGTGTTGTTGAAACTGGACTATGTGACCTTTGTCACACAGCTGACTAATGCTAATCAAGTTATAACAAAGATTATCAACAACTAGAACGTCTGATATAGAAATGTTACCGTGGATAAGCTTACCCTTACCCACAGTGTTACCGTATGCGTTATCACCAAAGACTATCTTTGCGCCTTTGTGTGGAATGACGTCTGATAGCAGCTTTCGATTTCCCGTCATATGTCTTTCATAGCCGCTGTCCAGGTACCACAAGTTTGATACATCCGCTGGTTCGTACCTTTTATCCTGCAATCATAAAACCAGCTTTTGGTACCCAATTTTACTTGGGTCCAAATCGAATTACCCCTTTCGGGACCCATACTTGAATTACCTTGATAGTTTTTCCAGTATAAGTATCCTTAAGGGTCTGTGCATAATTGTGAGATCTGTTGAGTTTTGATTTCATATTCTGACCACTTAGATCTCTCATCGGCTGAGCCTTTGTCCAACCAGATTTTGCCTTCCTTGAATTACGCCTCGGCTGGTTGGGAACAAAAGACTTGGAACCAGATTTTGCTTTATCCTTGTCCAGCTTGTTCTTTAGCCAGCTGGGCTTGGAATTCTCAGGTCTTTGAAAACCGATACCAGCTTTTCCATTATCGTTCAACTTGGGAGAGTTCTGGTCATCAAATGTTATCGACTCATAGCAGTCATATATCACGTTGGATTTGACAAAGCTCATCTTGTTGAACTTGTCATATACCAGCTGTGATTTAGTACTTGTTTCTTCTTCACTGCTTTCACTACTACTAAAACCCAAGCCAGTTCTATCATATACTGACTTTTGGCTTTCTTGCAGTTTGTGGAGAGCACGAGCCGATTGGTTCCAGGAGCTCATTTCTTTAGTTAATATTTCAACTTTAGCCTTGAGCTCACTGGATTCGTTTCTCAACAAATCATTTTCTATCATCAGCTTACTCAACTCAGTCTTCAAACTGTCAATATCCTCAAGCTCCTCAGAACTTGATTCAATCGAACTATTTTTCAGACTTATGTTTTCGGCCTTGATTTCCTCAAATGAGTGAGAAAGCTTCCTATACTCTTTGACCATGTCATTAAGTGCACTGACAAGGTCTTCTCATGTAAATTCAACATTGGAGAAGTCAAATACCTCGTCGTCAGATGTTTGGTCAGCCATTAGACAGTGAACCTCATCCTGTTCACTATCGCTGGATGATGAGCTGCTGGATGAAGATTCTGAATCAGTGTCTGCCCAGCTTTTGGTGCTTTCCTCAGCCACCAGTACTTTGCGATCATGCTTGCGGCTGGATCTTTTGTCACCTCTCATCCTAATCCGTATATCTTTGGATCTCTCCTTTGATCTGTCCACAGCTCTTTCATCTGATTTGTCATCTCTGTTGTATCGATCCTCCTTCTTGTATCTATCATCTGTTCTCTTGTCATCTCGCTTGTATCTATCGTCTTTCTTAGGTCTGTTGCACTCAGCTGCAAAATGCCCTGGACGTTCACAGCTAAAACATTTCATATCAGATACAGATTTATCATTTTTATGATTATTGTAAGGAGTAGAAGGGTTAAAAGATCTTCTCAAGTATTTCCCAAACTTCTTAACGAAGAGGGACATACTTCGTCGCTGAGTTGATCAGCTGTCTTGCTTGTGCTTGGAGAGCACTGTTCAGTAGTTGTAGCTGCTAAAGCTTTTGTCGGCTGAGAGGTAGATGGACCCACTTCTGCTCTTGTTTCCAATTCGAACTCATACGCCTTAAGGTTTGCGAACAGATCGTGAAGTTCTAGCTGGTTCAGGTACTTTGATTCCCTCATCGCCATTGTCTTCACGTCCCACTCTCTGGGCAATGCTCTCATCACCTTCAACGCCAACTCTCTGTTACTGTATTCTTTGCCCAAACTGTTTAGCTCAATCACCACAGCGCTAAAACTTTCATCAAACTCGGCCATCGTCTCTCCATCCTTCATTTTGATAGCTTCATATTTCTGCTGGGCTACTGTTAGTTTGTTTTCTTTGGTTTCGTCATTGCCCTCTAAATTTGGCTTCATTATTTTCAGCAGCCCTTCAGTGATAACCACCCACATTTCATCATCTAGAGCAGCCAGATGTTCCTGCATGCGAATCTTCCAATCATCATAGTCCTCCTTGGAAAACATGGGAATCTTGTTGTGAGAAATAGACATATTGATATACGATAAAGCACAAACACAAACTGTTCAATAACTGAGATGCGCAGGCTCTGATACCAATTGATAGGATCAATATGGCACGAAAACAGTCCTAGGAGTTCAGAAGGGGGGGGGGTTTGAATGAACTCCTTGGTATTTTTATATTTTCAAAACCGTTTAAAATAATTTTACAAGCACCCGCTTAACTTAAGTCCGAGTTACCAGACTTAAGGTATCTCAGTTTTAAAAGCTTATTTCTCGATTAACAAAAAGGTGCGGAAAGAAACCGATTAATCAGTGAACAGTATAAACAATAAATAATGCATAATGTAAAGAGTTAAGAGACAAGAAATTTGTTTCTGGAAGTTCGGATATGAATATCCTACGTCTCCCCTTATTCTTTTCCAGGAAGGATTCACTAGAAGCTTTGATGAATACAGTCCTTCTGCACACACCCGATCATCAAGCCTCGCTCAAGGTGAACTCCTAGCAACACCACACACAAAGCAGACGCAGCTGCTGAATACAAGTAATGAATAATATGTTTTCGAACTGCTTCACAAAGCCAGTTCGTTACAGACTCAACTAATGATATAACAGTGAATACAATGCTATGAGACTGTAAATCCTCTGATTTCTTATACAAGCAAATCGATTCAACTAAGGTGAATCAGAGGATGACTCGAAGGTTTATCTTATGAAGACTGAAAGCTTGTGTTCTTCGAGTTTGAGCTTTGTGAGAATAACTTCAAGTTCGCAATAGGCTCAGAGTATATTTGAGATACAAAATCGACAGAGTGACGGAAAGTTGATAATAGCGAATTCTTATTTCTCCAATTCAAATTGCTGCTATTTATAGTTTTCGTTCTCAACGATCATTAAAATCTCCAAAGGAAATAAAATCCCCTTTTCGAATTTCTGTCGATCGTACACCGTCAATCCTGCTCCACTACATGGTAAATTGCACATCGTCATAAGAAAATTGTCGTCTTCCATATTTGTGCAATAACCGTGTAACAACCTCTGAAAATATGTACTAGTTACCCAAAATATTACCGACGTTGTCTCCTTAATTCCAGGAAATTGTACGATTCTGTTGATCTTTTCCAATTTGAGTATTTGATCGTATTTGAATCTTTTTAACGCTTGCGCCTGAAATTCCTTCATCGTTGTTTAAGATGTTGCGACTGGAATATTTGAATAGCTACAATTGCTGATTAGCTTAAAATGCGCATTATTTGGATTCATCCATAGCCCAACGACTGATTTTTAGAGTTAACCCGAACGATGTCGTTTTAACTAATTCAAACGACATAGTTTTACTATACGCAAAAACCAAGTATCAGTGACTGGTTACACAAATCACTGTAGCTCCCGACTGGTTACATAAACCACTGTAGCTCCCGACTGGTTATATGATCTACTGTAGCTCTCGACTGGTTTATATAGTCCATCGACTGATAATGCAATTTTACTGTAGACAACTACTGATATGCAATACACTGTAGATAGCGACTGAATGAATTATCCACTGTAGCTTGCGTCTGGATTACCCATCGGCTGGATACTCAACTGAGAGAAATACCTTGCGTCTGAATTACCGATCTACTGTAGCTTGCGATTGGTTACATGATAAACTCAACGTCTGAATCAATATCCCTGCGTCTGAATACCCAACGACTGGTTATACACTTCACTGTAGCCAACGTCTGAATATGAAACTCACTGTAGCTAGCATCTGAATTACCCAACGACTGGTTTACTGTAGCTCTCGTCTGGATTGCCTGTCGACTGAGTACTCACCTACTGTTATCAACGTCTGAATGACTAGATTTATCTTGTCTTTTTGTTATCACCAAAACTATGAATTTTATCCTAACAGTGTACTCAGCAGGGTCATCACCTGCACCATTTAAACATAGTTAGCCTAGAGGCTCAGCATGCTCTATCTTGTATTATAACAAAGTACATACTAATAATGCCGCATGCAAGCACATTCTTGTAATAAAATAACGTTAAAAAACATGAATGCATGCATGATCTTAAAACATTGCTTCCTACATATATATCATACATCCATATACATACATAAGACATGACATAGCATAACATGAAAAACGTATGAGTCGTATCCTGAAGTGTAACCAAGTCGATTGATCAATCTATAAACCAACGTACGCGGCGGTGTGGTTCACCTTATCTCGGGATCCCTATATATCACATATCTATGCTTGCCACTTCACCATGTCATGATCACATGGATCCATAGGCTCATAATCATACATTAAAACAGGGGATCCTCGGGCCCGGCTACCCGGCTAACTCCCATCATTAAACTTTGTCACATCACTTCAATCCCTCGGGTTTTATCTTAAATAGAGACATGCCTGATCGTTTCATAAAATCTCATGATGCGTGCATTTCTTAAAATCATGCAATTTAAAAGTTTAGCCCGTTAATGTATATTTAATCATTTCCTTTAAAATGTTTACGTACAAAGCATACTACTATATGATTAAATATACATTCACGGGTTTCTACATTTTCTACTTTGGTGAAGGACTGGTTCAGGAGTCTGGCCCACTACTTCTAGACTTAGCTTAAAATTTAACTTAGCCCAACACTTAAATGTTCACCTTTAAAATTTCCTAACATCTTCAATTTTGACTACTTGCAATTTAATTTTTACTTTAAAAATCAAAGGCTAATTTTGACTAATTTCAAAATCAATTTTGACTTTAAAATCAAAGGGCTAATTTTGACTAGTTTCAAAATAAATTTTGACTTAAAATCAAAAGACTAATTTTGACTTAAAATCAAAAGACTAATTTTGACTAGTTTCAAAATAAATTTTGATTTAAAATCAATTTAATCAAATTTTGACTTTTAAAAGGATAACTTAATCAATTTTGACCCAAATGAACAATTTTGACCAAATGACCAATTTTGACCCGGTTAAGATCCCATGATAATTTTGACTCAAATAAAAATCCAAAAACTCTAATTTTGACTTAAAAACTTAAAATAAACATCAAACACAATTAAATTAAAAGTTTGACTCGATTTAAAACATTTGACCATTTTCTTTAAAATTGGACTTTTGACTTAAAATTAAAATAACCGGTCCATAATTAAACTGGACCAACTTTAAAATATTTTGACTCGACACTCGATGAACCGACCTGGTCCAGCCATGAAAATTTAAAAATCACACATGTTAAAAATCATTTTATAGGCATTAATTTGTCATGAAAATTACCAAAAATCTCATAACTCAAACAAAATTTAAAAAGGCTAAAAACATTTTAAAATATGCTTAAAACATCAAATAAAATCATCCACGAACTTTAGCATCCCCTAAGACTCGGAATCTTAATTTTCACAAAAATGAACCGACGAGGCTTATTTCGAGCGACAAAACGGTAAAAATCATTAAAAATCCATTTCTTAACCAAATAACTCCCTGTTTCGACCCACATCACCCTAATTCAATGTACTAGTTCCTGGAACAAACTAAATTAAAAAAAGATTCATATGTGACCAAACCGACGCCCGCAAGCCAACTGTCCGCGTGCAGACTGTAACCAGAACATGTGTTAGCCATAAAATTCATAACTAATTCGTTCCAAGACCAAATCACTCGCCGTTTGGACCTACGTGACCCTAACGCAATGGGATATCTCATGCTATCAACCTCGACCATGAAGACCGCATGTATCGATGTACCCAACCCCAACAACTCTATTGTCGCGCACAGACGACAAGTCAGGACATGTGCTGATCATAAAATTCGTAACTAATTCATTCCTGGACCAAATCGCTTCTCTTTTGGACCTACGTGATCCTAACTCGATGGAATAAATACTTGGACAATCCTAGAACCGAAACCTACCCCCATGAACAGCATTTAGCCAATAAATACAAGAATCGATCAAAAGCATGCTGAAAAGTCATGAGTTAGGCATGGATATAAACAATTGTGCATAGATCTAAACAAATCACATTCAAATCATGCATTGAACATTAAAAACATATTAGCTTAAATGGTGAGAAAAGGAATCGATATTACATGCCTGGTTTGGATGGAGTAGAGATCTGCGAGTTACCGACGTTGTAGACGCGAGATCGGGGCACGACCGGCTTTGGATCACCAAACTTCACCAGCTTTGGAAGAAATTCGAAACTTTGAGCTATGGGTAGGAGGGGGACGGCTGATTGTGGTTATGGAGGCTAGGTTTTGATTAGAATTTGGTGTTTAAGAAAATGAATGTGACAATTTTGACCCCTAATGATTTAATTAAGAAAAAGGGAGAAAAAAGACATGCTTGCCCCTCAATTTGAATGAACAGATAATTAAAACTTTATCTTGGCCTTGGAAATATCAAATTTTCGAATTCAAATCCCCCTCATATTTTAAAATACCTTAAAGCCCAATAAAGCAGCCCGTATAGGCGAAAAACGGGTTCCCCTCCAAAATAGTAATAAAAATCCCAATTTTCAGAAATTATTGCTCAAAATAAAATAAATTTATTCTTAAAAATCCAATAACGGACGGAATCTCCTCGCCGGAATGATCGGAATAAATTCCGACGGCGACGGCGGGCGGCGACGGCGGCGAGGGGAGGAGAGGAAGGGAGAATATTAGCTGAGCAGCTTTTTGGTGTGTTTGAAATGAATACCCCAGGGCCCCTATTTATAGATTTTTCATGGGCTTAATCCAAGTTAATGGGCCTGGGTCGGGCCCAGGCCCAGGTGTACATTGGTTTCAAGTCCATCGCTGTAGCTTCATCATAAGTCTGATCGACGATCAGATCGGACCGATCTACACAGTTTACAAAACTGAGCATTATGATGTGAAAACAATTTTTCGGACCACCTAATCCAAAATAGCAGTTAGGCCCCTCTAAGCTTTAAGGATAGTCAAACTAGTCCAAGCTTAAGGAAATTGCATTTCCACCCTATTTAATTTTAGGAAGTCACACTTACATCATTCCTCCTACTATACTCAAAAAATTGAGCTTATTTCCATACGGGAATTGAGAAACCAGTACTTGTGTGACCCTCAATGGTTCAGGGATACAGCTAGCCGTGGACATTTGTGACTCCGAAACCACATTTTCGGACTAACCCATCATATCATGGTAAAGCGTCTAGCAACATCGCTCAATAATCCCCTAGGTATCACTGATAGTGCTTGCAAGAACCAGTCGGTCATGGTTAGCATACAGTACGGTCCTTTCAACACAAATATCCCGATCAGATCAACGACCATTGGTAAATCAAGAGTCGCTAGAGATCCAATAACCATGCATACATCTTGGAGATCAAGTAGTGACATCGCATGTGTTACTAGGTAAACCCATTTACCTAAAACACATCTAGTAATCTGGACAGAGATTTTTCACACTATTATCTCCTCAGATAGCATAGGATATCCACGCACAAGGGCGAGCGGTGAATCCTCGACAACGAAGCATCGACTCCTACATGCATCGGGACCTCACCCAACCCCGCCACCTGATGAACCCAACTGAGTCGGTAAATGGGTCAAAGTGAGGCACCTATCATGTAGAGTCTCAATGAAGTTTTGAGTAATAAGGGCTAATCTGTATAACCAAGACCTCGAACTTAATCCACTCGATAAATGCACATCTAGTAATCTGGACAGAGATTTTTCACACTATTATCTCCTCAGATAGCATAGGATATCCACGCACAAGGGCGAGCGGTGAATCCTCGACAACGAAGCATCGACTCCTACATGCATCGGGACCTCACCCAACCCCGCCACCTGATGAACCCAACTGAGTCGGTAAATGGGTCAAAGTGAGGCACCTATCATGTAGAGTCTCAATGAAGTTTTGAGTAATAAGGGCTAATCTGTATAACCAAGACCTCGAACTTAATCCACTCGATAAATGATAACCACTTGGAAAGTCCAAACGAGGATAGTTCTATAGATCACCAGGCCACTACCCATCTGCATGCTCAGAACATCACTATGTTCCCTACCAATGAAACGTGGTTCACATCGCAGATGCTAGTCTCAAGCTCTGGCGGCCCTTATCCTCTTTTGGACGGCCCAATTGACTAGGAACAGGTTTAGAATACACAGTGACTGTTAGATGTGTTTCATGATAGCCATCAAATCCACTATCACATCTAACATACACTATAGTGCATTCAAGGTCTTTATCCAACAATTGTAAGCATAATAATGAAGATAAAGAATGCCATAAAAGAATGTGAATTTCATAAATAAAGATCGTTTTACGTAGAGTCAACAAGAACCCACACGCCACAAGTTGGCTAGTTGGACACATACTCTAACAATCTCCCACTTTCCCTAAAGCCAACTACTCATCAGACGCAGTCCCATTGCTTTGCGATGTTTTTCAAACAATGGTCCTGGCAAGGGCTTCGTAAGTGGATCAGCAATGTTGTCTGCAGAGGTGACTCTCTCAACTGCTATGTCACCTCTAGCCACAATATCCCCGATTATGTGGTATTTCCTCAGTATATGTTTGGATCTTTGGTGATACCTAGGTTCTTTTGCTTGCGCAACGGCACCTGTGTTGTCACAGTACACCGGGACTGGACCAACTCCTTCAGGGATTACGCCCAACTCTTGGACGAAATTCCTTATCCAAACCGCCTCTTTCTCAGCAACTGATGTTGCGATGTACTCAGCCCCAGTGGTTGAATCCGCGATGGTGTCTTGTTTGGAACTCTTCCAAGAGACAGCACCACCATTGAGCATGAATAAAATCCAGAGGTCGACTTCGAATCGTCCACATCGCATTAGAAGCTAGAATCAGTGTAGCCTTCCAATTTTAGTTCACCACCCCCATAGACCATGAACATATTCTTAGTCCTTCGTAAGTACTTAAGAATATCTTTCACGGCCTTCCAATGCATTTGGCCAGGATTTTCTTGGTAGCGGCTCGTGACACTTAGAGCATATGCGACATCCGATCTAGTTGAGATCATACCATACATAATACTACCTATTTCCGAGGCATATGGCACACGTGTCATACTCTCTATCTACTCATCAGTTTCGGACACATAGACTTAGATAGAGTGACCCCATGGCACATAGGTAGGTGTCCTCTCTTGGACTCTTCCATAGAGAACCGCTTAAGTATGGTATCGATGTAGGTTGCTTGGGTGAGTCCGAGCATCCTTTTCGATCTATCTCTATAGATCTGTATTTCTAGAATATAGGATGTTTCACCCATGTCCTTCATCGAGAATCTACTAGACAACCATATTTTAGTTGACTGCATCATTCCTTCATCATTCCCAATGAGTAGAATGTCATCAACATAAAATACAAGGAATGTCACAGCATTTTTAACTACCTTCTTTTACACACACGGCTCCTCGGGATTCTTGATGAAACCAAATTCTTTAATTGTTTCATCGAATCTCAGGTTCCAACTTCGTGATGCTTGTTTGAGATCGTAGATCGATCTCTGAAGCTTGCATACCTTATGCTCGCTTCCAACAGATGTGAAACCCTCAGGCTGCGTCATATAGATCTCTTCCTTAATGTCTCCATTAAGGAACGCAGTTTTCACATCCATTTGCCATATCTCATAGTCGTACCATGCGGCTATGGCTAGTATGACTCTAATTGACTTGAACATTGCGACTGGTGAAAAAGTTTCATCATATTCAACACATTGTCTTTGAGTGTAACCTTTCGCGACCAGTCATGCCTTGTAGGTCAGTACCTTACCATCAGGCCCAAGTTTTCTCTTGTATATCCATTTACTCCCAATAGGAACTATTCCTTCGGGAGGATTCACAAGAGTCCAAACTTGGTTTGAATGTATTGAGTCAATATCAGATTGCATTGCTTCAAGCCACAAATTAGAATCAGCATCGGAAATTGCCTCATTGAAGGTTCTTGGATCACATCCAACAGTTTGATCACTTTGATCATCTTCAAGGAGGAAACCATATCTAACAGGAGCCCTAGAAACCCTTTCAGATCTCCTAGGTGTGTCCATATCAAGGATTGGCTCTTGAGGTGCGGGAGATTCACTTGGTACTTCAGTTGGTTCTGGAACCTCTTCAAGTTCTGCTATCTTGCCTTTTCTATCAAGTAGAAATTCCCTTTCCAGAAAGGTGGCATTTCTAGAAACAAACACTTTTGTTTCATTGGGATAGTAGAAGCAGTATCCAATAGAATTCTTTGGATACCCATGAAGTAGCATAAGATGGACCTATTATCCAGCTTATCTCCCACTGGCTGCTTCACGTAAGTAGGAAATCCTCAAAGCCTCAAGTATGAGTACTTGGGCGGCTTGCCCATACATATCTCATATGGAGTTTTATCCACTGCCTTGTTCTGGACATTGTTCAACAACATTACGGCCGTTTCGAGGGCATAGCCCCAAAACGATGCAGGAAGTTTAGTGAAACTCATCATAGATCGAACCATGTCCATCAAGTGTCCGATTACGACGCTCCGCTGCACCGTTGAGCTGTGGTGTGGCCGGATGGGTACACTGTGAGAATCCCATTCTCTTTATGATAGTCTTGAAATTCGGCACCTAAGTATTCTCCACCTCGATCGGATCGAAGTGTTTTAATACTTTTTCCCAATTGATTTTCTACTTCAGTCTTGAATTCTTTGAACCTTTCAAAGGATTCAGACTTGTGCTTCATTAAGTACAAGTACCCATACCTAGAGTGATCATCGGTAAAGGTGATGAAGTAGGTGTGACCGGACTTAGTACCAATGCTAAGTGAGCCACATACATCAGTATGGATCAAATCCAATAGGCCTTGAGCACGTTCAGGCTTGCCCGTGCAGGGCAATTTTGTCATTTTTCCCTTGAGACAAGATTCACAAGTTGGTAGGGAGTTAATATCATACATATAAAACATGTCACTCCTAATCAACTTGTTCATCCTATTTAAGGAAACATGACCTATCCTAGCGTGCCAAAGTTTTGCCGGGTTCATGTTAGAGTAGGTGCCCAACTAGCCAACTTGTGGCGTGTGGGCTTTTGATGACTCTTTGTGTAAAACAATCTTTGTTTATGAAATTCGCATTTTATATATGGCATTCTTTATCATCATTATTTTATAATGTTAACAATTGTGTTGGATAAAGACCTAGAATGCACCATAGTGTATGTTAGATGTGATAGTGGATATGATGGCTATCATGAAACGCATCTAATAGTCACTGTGTATTCTGAACTTGTTCCTAGTCTTGGGCCGTCAAAATGAGGATAAGGTCGCCCGAGTTTGATGTTGTGGTTCCGGATCGCCCCCGGCCTAGGCAGCGGAAGAACAAAGAAAAGAGAACAGGGAGGCGATCAATACGAAAAACAAATCTACATTCTACGACATTCATAGGATGTTATTGGGTTTAAAACAATTTTAGGCCCAAAAACTTAAAATTTCAAAATCGATCAAAACCGGGCCCGGCATCGCATACCGGCCCGAAAAATTCACGGGCTGCCCTGGACAGGCCCGAACCAAACCCTAGAAGAAATCAGACCAGCCGTCACGACATCGCCGGAGACTCGCCGGAGCGGCGGCCGGCGACGTCGGCGCCGCCACCACGAAAAACTCGCGACGGCAGTGCGCGCACCATCGCGCGAAGCAGCGCGCCTCAGCGGCGCATCAACGCTCGACAGCGTCCGGCCAGCATCGCCCAGCGTCCGACCTCATCGCCCCAAGCGTCGCCCAACAGCCCACGGTCGATCGCCATATTTCGTGCGGCGCATGGCCGCACGTTCAAATGCTGTCGCGCATCCACATGCGCGGCGATTTCGAAGATCGCACGCCACTCATGGCGCACGGTAGCGCGCCTGCCTCTCCAATCTCGCGCAACCGGTGCGCAAGAGATCGGCAGGACGGCTGGCCATTGCGTGGCTATCGGGCGCGAAACGCGCGGCCGCGCGCGCACGATCGCGCGCGGTGGATGGGTCGCCGCATGCGGCGACCGACGACTTTGATCACAAAATTCTTTGTTTTCCCATCTGCAATTTCAAGATTAGATACAATTATGGCAATTCGTATGATCAGATCCGGGAAACCTGGCTCTGATACCACTGTTGTGGTTCCGGATCCGCCCCCCGGCTAGGCAGCGGAAGAACAAAGAAAAGGGCCGGGAGACGATCAATACGAAAAATCATAAACAAACTACGACATTCATAGGATGTTTAAGCGGATTACCTTGCTGGCACTTGTGCCTGGCTCCAACCGGTATTACAAGAACCCGGCTCTTCTCGGTAGACTGCGGTAGATTATCGCCAATCCGGTCCACGACCAGATCCGAGACTCCTTGGTCAGGCTGCACTAGAAGCGCTGACGAGATCAGCACGAACGGATTCTCCTCGTCGAACTGGTCGAAAACAATTTTCCGGCGACGATCGGCGGCGGCGGCGGCGTGTTCGAGGAGAGGAGGGGGCGGCTGGTTTTAGGGTTAGGGTTGATTCAAGTATCAAGTGTTAAGTTGAGAGTTATTATGAAGTCTATTATGTCTAATTAAATAGACTAACAATGGACTTGGACCGGCCCATCGGGCCCGGGTCCAAATGACGATATCCATTGCTGCGACTTCATCGTAACTCCGATCGCCGATCATATCGGACCGATCGACTCAGTTTCCAAAACTGAATGTTAAGATATGAAAAACAATTTTTCAGATCATCTAACCCTAAATTTCAAAAAGACCGTTTTGCCCCTCAACAGCGGGAAACCCCGGTTTGACCCCTGTTGACTTTTAGGAAGTCGCACTTCCCAAAATCCTCTTCTCGTGCTCAACACATTGAGCTGAGTATCCGTGCGGGAATCTCGAATCTAGTACTTGTGTGACCCTCAATGGTTCAGGGATACAACTAGCCGTGGGCCCACAACCATTGTGGCTCCGGAATCACAATTCCGGACTTGCCCAACGGATCATGGTAAAGCGTCTAGAAACATCGCCCCATGATCCCATAGGTATCACTGATAGTGCCTGCAAGAACCAGTCGGTCATGGTTAGCGTACAGTACGGTCCTTTCAATCCATATATCCCGATCAGATCAACGACCATTGGTAAATCGAGAGTCGCTAGAGATCCGATAGCTATGGACACATCTTGGAGATCGAATAGTGACATCGCGAGTGTAACTAGGTAAACACATTTACCTAAAACACTTCTAGTACTCTGGCCAGAGATTTATACACTATTATCCCCTCAGATAGCATAGGATATCCACGCATGTCTGCGAGCGATGAATCCTCGACAACGATGCATCGACTCCTACATGCATCGGGGTCTCACCCAATCCCGACGCCTTATGACCCCAAGTGAGTCGGCAAACGGGTCAAAGTGAGACGCCTATCATGTAGAGTCTCAATGACGTTTCGAGTCGT
>KQ992973.1:442254-462922 GCA_001598015.1 Dorcoceras hygrometricum
ACATGCGGATTCAATTAAACTATATATCACATATATAAATATTGGGATGATCGATCGCGAGAGCTATGCGGTCCGTGGTTGCCAGCCAAGGACCTGGGTACAATACTATTGGTAATGCAATATGCAATGCAATCCTATTACAATGCTTCCGGTTTTACAGATCTTCGGTCTTCAATATTTTTGATCGTCATTGTCCATCGTCTTCGAATGTCCTCCCACTCAATCTAGTAATTTTACATTTAAATTTACCATGACATATAAGGGATACATTTATCAAGGGGTGGGAACGGGCCACAAACAGGCCCACTTTAAATGATAATCAAAATATTTACAAACCGAAATCACAAAAACCTATTGCATACACCTAACACATTGGTCACGGCTCTCGATCATCCAATCATGCAGATAATCTAATTAACATGCATAAATTAAATAATCCAATTATTTATCCACAAAATCATATTTTAATTACGAAATCGGATTTTATAAATAAAATCGTATTCTGTTGATAAAATCAAATTTTAATCAACAAAATCATATTTAATTTATAAAATCATATTTCAAAATTAAAATCGTATTTTGCAATTTAATTGCATCAATTTGGGTTTAAAAATAATTTTAGGCCCAAAAATCTCAAAATTTCAAAATCGACCAAAACGGGTCTGATATCGAATATCGGCCCGAAAGCTTCACGGGCTGCCCGGGACAGGCCCGAACTAAACCCTAGAAGAAATCAGCCGTCACGACATCGCCGGAGCATCGCCGGGCGGCGGCCGCCGCCAACAAATCGCGCAAACCAGGGGCAATGATCGGCCATCGATCATCGCACGTCCAGCCGCACGCAGCGGTCAAGCATCGCGCAAACAGCGCCCAGCCATGGCGCACAGCCACCCATCGTCGCCCAGCATCTCGTGCAACCAGTGCACGATCACTGCCCGGACAACACACCGCAGTAGCGCGCGACCAGGAGCTGTCCATCGCGCGGCCAGCGCGCGATGGTTTCGCGCATGATGCGTGACGTTGCGCGCGCACATGCGCGTGGCGGGGAGGGGCCGCCGCACACGGCAGCGGTTGGCGTCCATGCTCGAAAAAAAAAATTTTTTTGTTGATTGATCCGATCTGAAAAACAGAGATTAGATGCAATATGGCAACGATGTATTGAAGAATCCGAGCCTGGCTCTGATACCACTGTTGGGGAACCGTGGCGGATCCGGATCCCGTATCCCGGCGAGGCAGCGGAAGAACAAAATTGGGCCGGGAGACGTTCAATACAATTTTAAATCAAACACAATACGAACCATTCATAGGGTGTTTTCGTTGATTACCTTTCTGGCAACTCGTGCCTGGCTCCAACCGGAATTACAAGAACGCCGGCTCTTCACGGTAGGCGGCGGTAGATTCGTCAAATACAAGTCACGACCGGAAACGATCTCCCTCCGATCAGCCTGCACTAGAAGACTGATGGATTTTATCACCAACGGATTCTCCTCGAAAAGTTGGCCGGAGCAAGTCCGGCGAGGCGAGGCTTTGGTGGAGAAGGGGGCGGCCGTGTCTAGCACACTAGGTTTAGGGTTTTGTGTTGTGTCAAAAAGGTGTTGTATGATTAAGCCTAAGTCTACATTAAGTAGACTTAATGATGGACTTGGACCGGCCCAACGGGCCCGGGTCCAACGGATGAACATTCGGTTCATCCCTATCACCGTGACTTCATCATAACTCCGATCGCCGATCAGATCGGACCGATCGACTCAGTTTCCGAAACTGAATACTATGATCTGAAAAACCATTTTTCAGAACCCTAGTGCAAAATGACCGTTTTGCCCCTCAACAGCGGGAAATCACGATTTGACCCCTGTTGATTTTTAGGAAGTCGCACTCCCCAAAATCCTCTTCCCCTGCTCAACACATTGAGCTCAGTATCCGTGCGGGAATTTTGAATCCAGTACTTGTGTGACCCTCAATGGTTCAGGGATACAGCTAGCCGTGGGCCCACAACCATTGTGGCTCCGGAATCACAATTTCGGACTTGCCCATCGGATCATGGTAAGAGCGTCTAGCAAGATCCCCTAGGTATCACTGATAGTGCCTGCAAGAACCAGTTGGTCGTGGTTAGCGTACAGTACGGTCCTTTCAATCCATATATCCCGATCAAATCAACGACCATTGGTAAATCGAGAGTCGCTATAGATCCGATAGCTATGCATACATCTTGGAGATCGAATAGTGACATCGCGAGTGTAACTAGGTAAACCTATTTACCTAAAACACTTCTAGTACTCTGGCCAGATATTCATACACTATTATCCCCTCATATAGCATAGGATATCCACGCATGTCTGCGAGCGGTGAATCCTCGACAACGATGCATCGACTCCTACATGCATCGGGGTCTCACCCAATCCCGCCACCTAATGACCCCAAGTGAGTCGGAAAACGAGTCAAAGTGAGACGCCTATCATGTAGAGTCTCAATGACGTTTCGAGTCGTGAGGACTAATCAGTACAACCAAGACCTCGGGCTTATCCATTCGACAAATGGTAACCACTTGGAAAGTCCGAACGAGGGTAGTTCGATAGATCACCAGGTCACTATCTATCTGCATGCTCAGAACATCACAATGTTCCCTACCAATGAAACCTGGTACTTCGCATCGCAGATACTAGTCTCATGCTCGGGCGGCCTTATCCTCATTTTGACGGTCCAATCGACTAGGAACTAATTCAGAATACACAGTGACTATGAGATGTGTTTCATGATAGCCGTCATACCCACTATCACATCTAACATACACTATAGCGCATTCTAGGTCTTTACTCAACGCAATTGTTAACCATCATACAACACAATGAAAGTAAAGAATGCCATAAACAAATGCGAATATCATATATAAAGATCGTTTCATACAAGAGTCTATGAACCCACACGCCACAAGTTGGCTAGTTGGGCATCTACTCTAACACTTGTGTGACCCTCAACGGTTCAGGGATACAGCTAGCCGTGGGCTCACAACATTTGTGACTCCGAAACCACATTTTCGGACTAACCCATCGGATCATGATAAAGCATCTAGCAACATCGCCCCATTGATCCCCTAGGTATCACTGATAGTGCCTGCAAGAACCAGTCGGTCATGGTTAGCGTACAGTATGGTCCTTTCAACACAAATATCCCGATCAGATTAACGACCATTGGTAAATCGAGAGTCGCTAGAGATCCAATAACAATGCATACATCTTAGAGATCAAATAGTGACATCGCATGTGTTAATAGGTAAACCCATTTACCTAAAACACATCTAGTACTCTAGCCAGAGATTTTTCACACTATTATATCCTCGGATAGCATAGGATATCCACGCACAAGGGCGAGCAGTGAGTCCTTGACAACGAAGCATCGACTCCTACATGCATCGGGACCTCACCCAACCCCGCCACCTTATGACCCCAACTGAGTCGGTAAATGGGTCAAAGTGAGGCACCTATCATGTAGAGTCTCAATGACGTTTTGAGTAATGAGGGCTAATCTGTACAATCAAGACCTCGGACCTAATCCACTCGACAAATGGTAACCACTTGGAAAGTCCGAACGAGGGTAGTTTGATAGATTACCAGGTCACTACCCATCTGCATGCTCAGAATATCACTATGTTCCCTACCAATGAAACGTGATACTTCACATCACAGATGCTAGCTCGGGCGGCCCTTATCCTCTTTTGGACGGCCCAATTGACTAGGAACAGGTTTAGAATACATAGTGACTGTTAGATGTGTTTCATGATAGCCATCAAATCCACTATCACATCTAACATACACTATAGTGCGTTCAAGGTCTTTATCCAACAATTGTAATCATAATAATGAAGATAAATAAATGCCATAAAAGAATGTGAATTTCATAAATAAAGATCGTTTTACATAGAGTCAACAAGAATCCACACGCCACAAGTTGGATAGTTGGGCAACTACTCTAACACCACTTGCCCTTGTTCTCTCCTGCAACAAGAAACTTCTGGTCATGCTTCTTTCTAAATGATCTCTAGTCATTCTTGTCTCGCCTCAAATGTGATGACTTCTTGTCATACTTCTTCGACTTGCGTGCAATCTCCTGTAAACTGACCAGACTGCCACAGTTAAAACAAGTTAAATCAGTAATGCTCTATTTTGATTTATGAGCTTTATTTTAAAAAGATGGAATTTTAGTTCTTCTCATATATTTCCCAAACTTCTTGATGAAGAGGGACATTGCATCATTGTTAAGACGTTTTGCAATCTTCTGAGAATTTTCTTCAGTATCAACTAGAGCCTTGGTTGGTAGAGAAGTTGTTGTCTCTCCTTCCAATCTGTTCTCTAGCTCAAACTCATATGCCTTCAGATCGACAATAGATCGTATAGATTTAGCTTGTTGAGATCCTTGGATTATCTCATTGCCATGGTCTTTACATCTCACTCTTTGGGTAGAGCTCTCATCATCTAGAGGGTCACCTCCCTGTTGGTTTACTCTTTCAAACCCGCAAACTCAATCACAATTCTACTGAATCGTTCATCAAACTCATCCATCGTCTCGCCAGACTTCAACTTTATTGAATCAAACTTATGTGAGGCAACAACTAGCTTGTATTTCTTGGTTTGCTCATTTCCTTCACAAAGTTGAGTAAGCTTCTCTTAGATATCCTTAGCCGTTGTGCATATTTTGATTTTATTGAACATGTTCCTGCTCATTGTTTTTATAGGATGTCCTTCGCAAAATTATCAAGATTTTCCTTTCTTTCGGACGTCCATTCATATCTAGGCTTCTCAACCATGTGTTGTGTCCCATATGAAATAGCAATGGCTATGTTCGCTTTCAGCATCTTTATTTTCCCATCAGTGATGACAAACCATATGTCATCGTCCTGAGCTGCCAAATGTGCCTGCATGCTATTTTTCTGGTCATTTTTTTCGATCATGATAATCAGTAATAAAAGAGATACAACTCCGAGTTTCTCTCGCTCTGATATCACTGGATAGTATTGAATAGAATCAGCACAT
The DNA here is from genome assembly GCA_001598015.1 of Dorcoceras hygrometricum. Taxonomy (NCBI): domain Eukaryota; kingdom Viridiplantae; phylum Streptophyta; class Magnoliopsida; order Lamiales; family Gesneriaceae; genus Dorcoceras; species Dorcoceras hygrometricum. Next base: position 447,282 of record KQ992973.1, read on the forward strand.
ATTTTAGAGGGGGTGAATAAACTCTTTTAAAATTTTGTGCTTTAAAATGATTTTTTACAGTTCAACCGAGTTACTAGTTGATAGCAAAACTCAGTCTTAACTGTTCTCTTGAGCAATAAATAAATTATGCGGAATGAGCTCAATCAAACAGTGAACGTAAGTATACAAATATGCATAAACTGAAATCAGGAGAGAAATTTGTTTCTGGAAATTCGAAGCAAAGCTTCTACTTCTCCTTCTTCCGATCTGGAAAGCTATCCACTAGAAGACTTTGAGAAAGATAAAAAGTATCCTAAACCACTCAGTTAGGCAACACCTGATCTAAACATCTAGTCTATATATGTATAAAAGCAGAGTTGTGCCCCTAGGGGCACAAGCGAGTTGGTAAGACCTGGGTGATGTGGGAATAACTTCCCCAACTTCACGGGTTCGATTCTCGTGTGGAGCATATTCCCCACTGAAATATTGTGGGGATATGCTCTGGGATTAGTCTGTTATATGGGTCCTCTCCTCCTGGCCCCTGTCTACTCGTGCATATCCCTCGATTTACCGACATGTATGGGCCAAGGGGCCTCTGACCTATATAGGGGGGATTAATCCATTAATGGGTTAACTTTTTAAAAAAAAAATAAAAGCAGAGTTGTCTGTTAAAAATAGAAACTTTTATTTTCCTACCTAAATTTTATTTCTAAAAATAGTATAGGAAATATAAATAATGCATTTATGATGAAAACAATATATTAAATGCATATGTATTTATACACTCATTACTCAATTCATTAATGAGGAAAAAAACTATTAAATGTTGTAAAAATTAGAATAAATTCAAACGTTACTACCTTAAAATCCTAAACACAAATTCAAAAATTTTCTTAAATTTAAATTTTCAAAGTATAGCCTTTATATTTCCAAAATATATTTAATACAATTTTTTGTAAAACTCAAATCACATTAATTTGGTGTTTCATTTCAAAATAATTTACTTATACCAAGAAAATTCAATGGCAAAACCACCAATGTAAACTAAAGACATCAATAAATTTTTTTCATTATAAATATTTTTAAAAAGTAACTAACTCATTTTATAACTTTAAGTATAAAGTAAAAATTAAACAATATTTTCTTAATACAAATTTATTCACGAGATTTTATTAAGAAATTATTAAATATGTGATTTCAAAATTAATTAAATATAATTTTTTATAAAAATTGCATCAACTCAAAATATTTATTGATAATGATTCCATTTATTTTTTATAATACAATAGAATCGATATATCGCATAATCAATAAAATAGTAAATTATTATTTTCAATATAAGTTACTAATACTGATAATTTACTTTCATCTATCTATAAAAAATAAGTTTGTCTTTATAGTACTATCATTATGAACAAAACTAATTCATATTAAAAATTTTAAATACACCAATATTTATTGAAACTGATTCCAATTGTTTGATAAGACACAGAGAATTGATATATTACATATTTCATAAAATATTAAACTGTTGTTTTCGATATAAGATTTACTGACAATTTACTATTATCTATGTATCAAAAAGATCTCTTCGTTAACTATACTTAATAAGTTTGCCTACTGTCATTATTAACAGAACTAATGCATATTTAAAGTTTTAAAATGCAGCATTTTAATTGTTGTTTTATATAAGAACTCATAATGATGACAATTTAATTTTTATCTATATATATAAGAAAAATGTTGTTCGTTAACTACACCAAATAAATCTGTCTTTTCAATATGGATTATTGAAAAATGAATTTATGTTAATATTCCAGGTATTACCATTATTAAAAATACTAATTTTCAATATAAAGTTTCAAAATACAGCCTCTATATCTCTAATTTAAATTTAAAGTTAAATCGTCACTATCATATTTACTATTCAAGTTCTATGATTTTATTTGGTAAGACAGAATTGATATATCACATAATCCGTAAAATATTAAATTGTTGATTCGATATAAGAATTACTAATACTGACAATTTACTTTTTATCTATGCATTCATGAAATGTCTTTTCGGTAATTGCACCAAATAAGTTAACCTCTGCAGTATGAAGTATTGAAATTATATTTTTTAAAATATTTCAATTCAAGATTATATTGTAAAAATTTAATAATTTACTTAACTATTTTGAGTGTTGGAATATTGTTGTGTTTAAAGAATTTTTTCAGAATTTTTTATTAGTTATATTGTCTACAAATAATTTAGTATTTTGTATTTCTATTTTATTAAAATTCTCATATATTCTATCTATACTTATAGTAGCACAGACGTGATTTTTTACAAATTGTTCAAAAGGCTTAATATGAAATAACACTAATAATAGCCTAAATCTCTTTTCAGCTCTTAGCTAAAATAGTACAAAGATCTAAACAACAAAGAATAACAAGTACAAAATATTCTGAAGGTTTTTAGAGATTTCAGATTGTGTTTGTTCGTGTTAAAAGCATCATCTCTGATTTTCAAAACCTGCTCCTTTTATAGTCTTCGGAAACAAGCTGCAATAAATGTTATCAGTATAATCAACCTATGAATCCTCGTACTATTTTTTCTAATAATGTGCATTTAATCCTTGTACTTGCTCGATTAAATGAACTTCCTTTTTCCTCAAAAAAAGTAATTATCATATAAGACCAACTTGATATATTCCGATGTATCCAAAAAGTTTTTCAATGAATATAACAGCTCTTCTTAAGGTCAATACCTCGAACTATGCTATAATCTGAAAACTAAACAAAGCTCCAATCTGATCTGCTCTATTCCGATCTGTATTGTTCTGTACTGAACACTCAAGATTATCAGATTTACGCTTATCTTCAGATCTACGCTGATGTTCTGTTGGTTTGATCTATTCTGAACTGCTCTAGGCTCTTATCTAGAATTTGAGTAGTACTTACTCAGCTAATCTCTGATATGATCTGGCTAATACTCACTATGAGGATCCGTATAATCTGATCTGTTTTTAATTGAGCTATTTTTTTATCATCAAACTTAGAATTTTATGCATAACAATGTCCACAATATTAGAAAAATGAGAAGGAATACATAATAACCTAGAGTTTGTTAAGGATATATATATATATATATATAAGAATTTAAGTTTTGGTGAAGACAAAAAGAGATTAATCAGTCAGCTCAGAGAATAATCGACCAGATCAGGACGGAGCTTACTGCGTTTATTATTCAGACCATATCGGAGCTAAGCTGATTAAGGACAAACCAGGTCAGAGACTTTAGATCTAAGATAAGCTGGTTAAGGACAAATCAGCTCAGAGACTTTAGATCAGAGCTAAGATGGTTAAGGACAAACTAGCTCAAAGATTTTAGATCGGAACCAAGCTGGTAAAGGACAAACCAGCTCAGAGATTTTAGCTAAGCTGGTTAAAGACAAACCATCTCAGGAAGAACAGAACATAATCAAATCAGAGTAGAAGTGCAGAAAGAATCTGAACAGCTTATCAGTTGAAAGAAGAACAGAATCAGATCAGATCAGATTAGAAGTGCAGAGAAAATCTAGACAGAATAGGTAGAGCGGACTTCGTATTGGATCAATTGAGAAACCAGCTCGGAGCGGGAAGTTTAATATCAGACCACATGAGAGACCAGCTCGGAGCAGAATTGGTTCAGTACAACAGTTCTATAGACCACGATCTGGTCAGAGAAGCAAATGGACTAAGACTACAAATCTGGAACAGTACGGAACAAAGAGACGATCAGATCTTGAGGTATCTTAAACATCAATTAACTTGATTTGATGTGTTGATTTCTCAGGATCTCTTTGTAATCGTTGGGACTACTTTTAGTAAATTCCAGATATACCAGAGATCTGTTTTCAACTGAGTACGGCGGAATATATGCTAAAAGAGGAAAGCATTTAATGAATACGTACGTGAATAGTACAAGCATTAAAGACTCCGCAGACAACTCCTTTGGATCTATACGACGTGTCTACTGGTAACATTTATTATCATTGATCCAAAGAGTATAAATTGGAGAAACCAATCATTCGGAGACACAATACAAGTAACGCTAATACAATATACAAGCGTGAAAAACAGAAACTCTACGAACTGTACACAGAGCTCACAATTCTCAAACCAGTTTACAAAAAGTGACACACACGCAGTTTGTTATCAATTTTCTGTGTCACATAATCTGTCGAAAAACACTCTGTAGTTTTAAGCTTACATTGTATATCATACATAGAGCGTGAGAGAGCTTGCCAAGCTTAGGCAGCTGTTAAGATAAAATTTATAAGTTTTGGTGATAACAAAATAAGACTAAGAACTGATATTAAGTATTCGCAGAAAACAAGAGTAGGGAACTCTTCAGATCTCGTGACGTCATGCTATTAAGTTGTAGTTTCTAAGATTCGAAGTATTCAGAACTGAGCAAAGTTAGGTATTCAGAGATTCAATTTTTGTTATCAGGTTGATGCTTTCGAATTAGATTTGGTTATTTTGGATCAGTTGAGTATTCGGGTCAGCTAATTCAGATATCGGGAACAGTTGTTCAGACTTGAGGTCTTTCAGACTTGATTCAGAAGCTACAGTAAGAGATCTGTTGTTAGAGCAAAGTTTATTCAGACTTGATTCAGAGGCGTTGGTAACAGATTCCGTTATTGACTCAAGTGGTATTATTCAGATTTGAGAGTATAAACAGATTCCACTCTAGTTACTTCAGATCTCAGTATTTTAGAAGTGGTTACAAAATGCTCAGTGAGTATAACAGATTCGAGGACAATTCAGATTTGAGTACAGTACTTTTGCAGATTCTCTAAGCATTCAGATTTGACAAAATTGCAAGCATACTCAAGTGTGAGCTTCGATTCTCTTCAGAAGTTATCAAAGGATTATTTAAAGAGAATCAACGGTCACAGTTTTTATCGTATAAAAGGCTGGAATTATGGAGACAAGATCAGAGCTATTTTGGGTTAAATTGCACAGTGCGCAGAATGCTTGATTCGATGATGATCCGATTTGGAATATAAGTCAATTTAGCCCTGACGAGCGTATTTTACCTTTTGCATGGCATTAATGGAGCATTAAATGCTATGATACGATGAAGATATGCAAAAGAGCTTATCTCTACTGGCTATATTTAATGACCGTTGAAGACAAAGAGTATAAAAGGCTGAAAAATTCAAATGAAGAAGTCTTCTGTGCTTCTGCTTCTTCTGCTCCTCTACGCTATCAGGGTTCCAAAAAGCTCTCAAATACTCAATGGAACAATTCATTGCAAAAACCTTTCTAAGTCCAGTATTACAACTCGAAGAACAGTCAAGTTTATCCTTCATAGTTTAACATTTGAGTTATCTTCTGGTTTACATTTGTAAACAGTTCTTGTTGATAAAAGAACCAGAAGATCTACAGTACTCATTAGCACTATATTTCATTGTAATATTTATCTTTGAGTCTGTAAAAGACTTGCTGTGTGAAACAGTCTTGAAAATTACATTGATTGTATTAAGAAATCGTATCTGCTTGTATTTGAAGTTGCTAGGAGTTCATCTTGAGCGAGGCTCGGTGACTGGGTGTAGACAGAAGCTGTGTGCATCAAATTTCTAGTGGAACCTTCCTGCAAAGGAAGAAGGGGAGACGTAGGATTTGATATCCGAACTTCCATAAACAAACTCTGAACCTTGCACTTTTACTTTACAGTATCGCATTTACATTTATACTGTTCACTGGTTGATCGACTTCTTTCCACACATTTATTGTTAGTCGAGAAATCATATTTCGAACTGAGATACCTCAGATCTGGTAACTCAGATCTGAGTTGAGCAAGGCGCTTGTAAAATTATTTTTAAAGGTTTCGAAAATTTAAAATACTAAGAGTTCATTCAAAACTCTGAACCTTGCACTTTTACTTTACAGTATCGCATTTACATTTATACTGTTCACTGGTTGATCGACTTCTTTCCACACATTTATTGTTAGTCGAGAAATCATATTTCGAACTGAGATACCTCAGATCTGGTAACTCAGATCTGAGTTGAGCAAGGCGCTTGTAAAATTATTTTTAAAGGTTTCGAAAATTTAAAATACTAAGAGTTCATTCAACCCCCCCCCCCTCCCTTCTGAACTCTTAAGGCTGTTTTCGATCCATATTGATCCTATCAATTGGTATCAGAGCGTGAATACACAACTGAGGACAAGAAAAAGGCAAATATTGACAATGTGGGTAAGGATATTCTTTACAAGACGCTGGATAAAAACATGTCCAGCAAGATCAAGACCTGTGCCACAACGAAGGAGATTTGGGAGAAGCTGATTCAGATCTGTGAGGGCAACGATGAAACCAAGGAGAATAAACTTACTGTGGCCCAACAGAAATATGAATCAATCAAGTTGCGAGAGGGAGACACCATGACTGAGTTCGATGAGCGCTTCAGCGCTGTGGTGATAGAGCTTACAAGTCTGGGCAAGGAATACAGCAACCGAGAGTTAGCACTTAAAGTGATGCGAGCGCTGCCCAGAGAGTGGGATGTAAAAGTTTGGTGTTGCTAGGAGTTCTCACAGCTTGCGGGCTGTTGGATCTGGTTGTTGCAATCGCTGTAATAATCAAACCTTCTAGTGGAAATCATTCTTGAAAAGAAAGAAGGGGAGACGTAGGATTTTTAGCTCCGAACTTCCAGAAACAAATTCTCGTCCCTAATCTTTTACAGCTTTAAGTTTATAATCTGTGCACTGGTGAATCGGGTTAATTCCGCACGAATAATTTTGTTACTCGAGACAACAAATTACGCTGAGATTCTCCGAGCTGGTAACTCAGCTCAGAAATAAGCCGAAAACTTGCAAAATATTTTTAAGGAAAGTATTTAACAAAATCGAGAGGAGTTTATTAATCCCCACTCTGAACTCCTAAGCTGATATTTTCTTTTTTTTTCGATCCCAACATCCTATGTTTCTATAGATATTTTACAAATCAAATACATGATTAAAGTCCAAAATTATAGTATTTGATTTGTAAATTTCAAGTTCCACAAGCATAGGTTTCGAGGTCTTCATTGTCATTAAGGCGTGCCAATGGCTTAACACATTTTCTCATGGCTCCATATTTGAATTTATCACATAACGTATAGTCACACCTTAAATCAGATCGTGATGTTTTGGTTAGTCTCTTTTCAAGCTTCCTCTTAACATTACCAAAAATAAATATTTTAGGCCAAATTTATTACAAAATAATTTGATAGAAAATTCATTAATTAACTATGGTAACAAGTATGGAACAAAAAAGGAATGACACCATAAATAAAAATTGATTAAGAGCGTATCAAAGGTTATAATTTGATTTGGTAACATAACTAAAGATTATAATTCTCAAAAGGGAATGCAATTCCAGGTGGCATTACATTGGTCTTTTTGGTATTTTAAGAAAAAAATATATACATTAAGCTGGTTTACACACGAGGGTACATGCTGCCGTTGAATCTACATGGGCCATACATGCTTTTTTATCTTGCTAGTTCTAAAGGAAACTTGTAAAACGTTCGATGGATTTTATAAAACTGAATATTTCTTCAATTTTTTTTCACAAACATCATAAATATGGTAGCTATTTTTTGAAAATAATGTTTTAGGACTTCGAATACGATATACTTTTTATTTTTATTTAGGTTCTTCCTTGTTGAGTCAAAATACAATGATGTCTTAATAGTATTTGAGTTTCAAAGAATAAGTATGTCGAATGATAATTATTCTCTATAATTTTTTTTAAAAAATTGCATATTGTTTTAAATTGGATATATAGTTTAAAAGTAAAGTATGTATTTTGGAAGACGGTCTAAGGTATTTATATCCATGAGATCGATCGACCAACTTCAAATTACTGGTTAAAAGTAATTTTTTAACATAAAAATTAATACTTTTGTCATCAAAGTAATAATTTTTCTGGGTCGAGTCTTTCGAAAGAAGTTACGGCAAAGTCCATATTCGTAGCTAAAAGTAATTCTTTTTAGCATTAAAAGCAATTCTTTTTCCTTGTTCAAGTCAATTTAGAGGATATTTCGATCTAAGTCCATATTTGTTGTTAAAAAATACTTTTGACATAAAAAATAATTATTTGGTAAGAAAAATTTATGCGTCAAGTCAATTTGAAGATATGTCCCACAAATTTGACGTACGATACCATCTCACACAAGTTTATTTATAAAACTAGATAGTCTATTGAACTAATCAAACTATAAATAACAATTTACATCAAAATCAAATGAACTCTATTGCACTAAAAAATAATGGAAATACTCAAATAAATTCGACTAAAACGTGTCTGAAAAAACTTTCGGCCTACGTATGGTTAACCTTTTTTCTGGAAACAAAGTGATAAGAAAACCTTTAGCGTAATTAATATATCTATAATATATAATTAAAAATGTGATTTGTTAAAATAATGAAACTAAATTAACTACATGAAACTAACTCCGTTACATGCAACATTAAAGTATGAATTCTTTACCACAAATTAGTTCTCTCACATAATGTTAAATTACATTAAATTGTAAAATGACAAGAAAAGTATGACAAATGAAAATAACAAAACCCACCCCACTCTCTTCTCAAATTCACCTTCCACCCCATTTCTTACCATTCCCCTATCCATTTTGAAATCTTTCAGGCACAAATTAACTCCAAGATCTCCCATTTTGACCTCACTATCAACCAAGATCGAGTTGTTGAAACCTTGTACATCATTGTTTATGTAAATGTTAATGGTGCAACTTTCTTGAGATGACTCACCAAGATCTCGACGTGGAATGATCATTGATGCACCGACTTTCTTCCCATTCAGTAGGACATGTTCAAAAGATCCACGACTGTATCGTGGTGGCATCGACAACTTGTTGAAATTCCGGATCAAGATTTCGTTGTTTTCGGTAAGAGTTCCTCTTTTCATGCTTGTTCTATGCTTAGTATTTGGGATGGTTACTTATGACAAAATGTTGGGATGGAAGACACTACTTTATCGCATGCAGAAGAAAGCAAATGTTCAATTGGAATGACTTGGTTTACACTCTTTGATTACTTTAAATTCCTCACGATATATTTGCATTACGTATTTGATCAAAGTTTCAGTGTTGGTATTTCCGCTCACATTAATTACAGGTCCTTCAAAACTTTTAAAAAATATTCAAAAAAAGGGAAAAAAATTCAATTTTTTTTACTTTTTGAAAAAAGTGAATGGACCAAATTTAGATATGAAATTTGGGCCAGAGTTAAATTAAAGGTGACCCAAATCATATGAACTTTTCATACTGCCGAACTAGTTTGGGCTCCCAATAAGTAAAAAGTAACTTGTTGCTTTATATGCAGGCATCTTTAGATTCTTCACAAGTTATTCCCATCCCAATTCCTTTACTAAACCTTAAATTAGAGTAACAAAAAAAATATATTTTCACTCTTATCATAGAAAAACATGCATCATACATCGAAGATATCAGAAATTTAACATTTGACGGCATTGAAAACTAATATATTTTTATGTAACTACTAAATAATCAGCTGGTCCTTAGATAAGCAAATCAATCATGGGATTGGGCAAAATCTTGAAAACAAAAAAAAGAATTATGTGCATGGCATAATTAGATTAAATCTCATTTGCAAATTTGATGTCCTTCGTTCTTATGTTTAATTTTGCAATTTAGTAGCATATCCAAATCCGAGAAGGCTACGCCGACACCGATTAAGTCGGGACTCATCTATGAGATAGATTTGATTATTTTGGTGCATTTCGTATCTGGAAAGACCGCGAACTTAACTCTGATTGTGTGAAAGCACAAATTTTTACTATTGGATAAAAAAAAAAAAATGTCGGGAGAATTAACTCTGGGATTGAAACTTGTTCGAGTATAGAGAAGAAATTGGTCCAGTAGGGGTCCTTGATGCAAGTAAAAATGGTCCCAAATGTACTGAAGACTTTGATAACATTGCACATAATTTGAAGTATTTCATGTGAAATCCTCATGGCCTGGTCCTAAACTTAATCTTAACTTATGAGATAAGATAAGATAATGTCATTGTTAATTAATTTATTGCCAAAGTCATATTTGGTTGTGTAGCTAGGCTTCCAGTGTAAGCCGACGACTAAATATGTTCATTTCAAGTTGGTAGATACCGACATTTTAGAGCTAACAATACCAAATATATATCTTCTTCGTCTTCACATGGATGGCAAATAATGTGAGAATCATCAATCATTTAACAATATCCATCCCTACCTGATCATAAATAAGCAATAGTATGTGTTTGACTGTATGCAAGCATAGGGAGGAGTATGTGTTACACAACTTCACGAAGCTACAAAAATAGATATCTGGAGATCAACTCAATAGCAGCCAAAGAAATCAAGGCTCAACATGAATGCATATGCTCAATGTCATAATATAAAATGTATCCACAAAATCATCAAATATAGCAGGCAATAGAACGTAGCATTCTTCTTCAATTGAACTCTGATGAACTCCCAGTAGATTTCGAACATCAAAAGACTTTTAAAATAGCAAACCATAAACCAAAGCGATCTTATACAGATCAAAGAAAAGCAGTTTAAAGAAAGTTTCAGCAAAGAAATTATTTTAATGATATATGGCAAGGTGACGAAGGATGAATGATAGAAGTTTTCCTGTAATATATCTTATAGTTTTAAAGGAAGTATATTTCAAGTTTTAAGATTTATGGCAAAGATAACAGACAGTCAGCATAGGAAGGGTAAGGATGCTGGCTGACGAACCAGTGTGTCCCTTCATATAGGAAAGGTGAGGATATTGGTTGACGAACCTTTGCGCCCCTCCACATAGTAAAGTTGGGATTTATCCCCAAATCCTGATTTCAGATGATAGCTTGATCAAGCGAATTTGACCTAAGGAGAGCTTCTGCGCCATAACTCAATAGAAAATAAAGACAGTGTATGTCTGGCCCGGTGCACAAAACAGAGATTAAACACGTAATTACAGCTGCGGACGCATTAAAAATGGCTAAAATTTTTCGCTTTGGCCTGACTTAGAAGACATAATTTAAAAATAGCTTATACTTAAAATATTGGTTTTACAACAACCGAAAACCAACAACAGCAACAAGCAATAACAATTACAAGCATCGAGTATCTCAAATCAGTACAGACTCAAATCTGAATACACGACAGCACGGGGCATCCCCCGACGACTACTCGAATATGTATATATAGAATATAATTAATTGGGACACTCTATCCACCTCTCTAGGCACCTCCAGCTGAGTCACCTCCACGACAAGCTGAATAAACCTGGGTAACCTGAACCACATACAGATAACCAAACAACCAGTCCCAGAGGGACAAGGGTCAAACCCAGTACGGAGAGCAAATCAAACAGCTAATAGACAGCAATAGATATAAATGAATGTGCTATGCATGAGAGCTGAAGAATGCAAGGGTAGTAGGCTACAAACGAATCAGGAAGCAAAGGAGCTCGAAGAACCGGCTCAAAAGCTGTCAACAGATACGAACAAAGGGTAATGGCCACGAAGCATGTGAGAGCGTGGTAGCTATCCACTCTTCTCAACACACTATACCAGAGCATAAACCAGAACACTCAACCTGCTGTTGCCAAAGCTCATGAGAGCGTGGTATCTATCCACTCGTCTCATAGCAGCTAACAACTAAACCAACAGGGAGATGAGGAGCACGGTATCGCCGCTCATCCTCAATAACAGCATCAAGGTACACAAGGATTAGCACAACAACAACCGGCTGACAGATATGAGCTCAACAGGAAAGATGTGTGTATGCCAATGCAACAGCTTACAATAATCAGCACAGAACAACATCAAGCAATACAATACGATAGCATACACACTGCACGCATACCAGCAAGCATACACATATATCCAAGCTTATCCCAAAGCTGTAATACAAGCTCCAATCCGTACCTTAGCTTCTGTGCTACAATTATCACAACGAAAGTCCCGAATAACTCAGATCTGAAACCTGTTTAGCCAAACATGATAATAAATTCAGCGACCGTAAGCACGGAAACCATAACAGGGAGCTACCAGCTCAACACAGTTCTATCCTACCTCTAAAACACACCAGATAGCTCTAAACGAAGCGCAAGGTAGGATCTTATACTTACTCAAAATCACTTCTTGTGATAATAAATTCAGCGACCGTAAGCACGGAAACCATAACAGGGAGCTACCAGCTCAACACAGTTCTATCCTACCTCTAAAACACACCAGATAGCTCTAAACGAAGCGCAAGGTAGGATCTTATACTTACTCAAAATCACTTCTTGGGCAGAAGAATCAATCGACCAGAATACGAACGATAGCAGACTGTAGCTTCTTCACATTCCCTCTTCTAGCTTCTCAAAGCCCTCGAAAGAGGTATAGAAATAACGGTCTTGACAAGAGGAACTCAACGCTACCAACCTTGCTCAAAGCTGCGTCGTCTACTGCCGGGAATCGAAGGAAATCGACCACGGTGAACAGTAAGGGTTTCGCTACAGAAGAGAATATGTTTACGGGGAGAGATATTTTCTAGGTGTTGGAGAAGAATGACGATCACACGGTCAACGTCTTCTATTTATGCAACTTAAGTCTCCAGATTTGGTGAACAGTAGCCACCGACATTCAAGCTCACATCTGTTACCAACTCAGATCTGAGCACCATACCAGATTTGACTCTACGCTATACCAGATCTGACTACCACCAAACGACGTCGCACAGGAGTCCCACTCAGATCTAACCAGCTCACTAGTCTCTCTCTCTCTCTCTCCCAATTGGTATACATCATCCATCTGCACTCTAGCACAACACGCACCAGATCTGGTATCAAATCGACGTCGCACCACCATCCAGTTATCCGTTTCAACCAGAGGTCCTTATCCATTGGATAACACCTTGAAACTTCTGAAACATCTATCCTGCTCTCTGCTCAACCAGCTGGTGCACCCTGTTGCTTACACCCGCTAGCAGATCCTGTTTCCACCAGGTTTAACATCCAGAACAGATCACACGCACTGTCCAGATTAAACCTTAGTTGACTCACACATGTCATCCAGCTAGCGCTTACACGGGTACACTTAAACGTAGTCGCACCGCAACCCAGATCCGGATGACCATCTCACACTCGTTCAGATCTAACCTCAGCCTGTACCTATGAACCGTACCAGTTTACACTAAAACAACGAACCGACCGGTCTACACAGTACTACCAAATTCCATTCTTCAAAGATGGTTTTCCAAATGACGTCGCTTCATCACCCGCTTCGAATATCCAACTTAGCGTACCCATGGTAGCTTGCAACGACAATGTATATGCGATCCAACCATCCAGATCTGACCGTTCTACAAAAATTAGTCCAAATCTGATCCACGCACAGATACGCTTACGTTCACTAAGCATACCAGCTCAGATCTGGCCCATCCTAGATCAACTCACGCCTGATCCGGTCTATGCTAAACCCGATTAATTAAATTAATTGCTCCACTAACCTTTTGGGTCTCACATTCCTCCCCCACTAAAACAAGATTTCGTCCTCGAAATCATACTGATCTAACACCAGCATCACAGAGCCACAAAACCAAGAACACAAAATACTGGACCAACATAATAGTTCTAAAATTTCACAGCACAGCTACCCAGAGTTCAGGATAACTGGGAAAAAACAATAACACATCCAGAAATCTATCTAAGGAAGCTAGTAAGATGCATATTGAAACAGATGAGGCCACTCACGTTGCATCTTCTCCTCTAACTCCCAAGTAGCTTCTTACCTACCATGCTTGCTCCACTGGACCATCACTAAGGGAATGGTCTTGTTTCTGAGCTGTTTCTCCTTCCTGTCCAGAATTTTCAAGGGATACTCAACATAACTCAGTGTTCGATCTAGCTCCACCTCATCAGTTTGTAGCACATGTGAAGGATCCGGCTCATACTTCCTCAACATAGACACGTGAAACATGTTGGCGACAATGGCGGATCCGGATCCCGTTTGTCGGGGGCGCAGCGGAAGTTTCAAAATTTTGCCCCGAGATACGTTCAATACATTACAACTAATCAATAAATCATACATAGGATGTTTATCGATTGTTACCTTGCTGGCGTCTAGGCACCTGGCTCCAACCAGATTCACAGGGAAATCTGGCTCTTGAAGTGTAGGCGGCGGTAGATCGTCTAATCAGGTCCACGACCGGAAACACGATTCCTCCGTCAATCTGCACTAGAAGATCTGACGGATTTTGGTACAAACGGATTCTCCTCGTCACGCTGATCGAAACAAGTCCGATCACGATCACCGACGGCGAGCGGCGGTGCGGGGCGGCGGCGGCGGCGCTTGGAGGTGGCCGGCGGCGACGTGAGGTTTGGGAGAGGAGGGGCGGCCGATTTTAGGTCTAGGGTTGTGTTGTGATGTTGTGATTAAAGCCCTAGGTCATATCAACATATAGACCTATGATGGGCTTGAATCGGCCCATTGGACTTGGGTCAGGCCCAGGTCCATATGAACATTCGATTCATTTAAATCACTGCGGTTTCATCATAACTCCGATCGATGATCAGATCGGACCGATCGATTCAGTTTCCAAAACTGAATATTATGATGCGAAAAACAATTTTTCAGATCACCTAGACCAAAATAACAGTTTAGCCCCTCAACTTTGGGAAATCGCAATTTGACCCCTGTTGACTTTTAGGAAGTCGCACTCCCTAAAATCCTCTTCCTATGCTCAACACATTGAGCTCAGTTTCCGTGCGGGAATCATGAATCCAGTACTTGTGTGATCCTCAATGGTTCAGGGATACGGCTAGTCGTGGGCTCACAACCATTGTGACTCCGAAATCACAATTCCGGACTTGCCCATCGGATCATGGTAAAGCGCCTAGCAACATCGCCCCATGATCCCATAGATATCACTGATAGTGCCTGCAAGAACCAGTTGGTCGTGGTTAGCGTACAGTACGGTCCTTTCAACACATATATCCCGATCAGATCAACGACCATTGGTAAATCGAGAGTCGCTAGAGATCCGACAGCTATACTGTTAGAGTAGATGCCCAACTAGCCAACTTATGGCGTGTGGGTTTATAGACTCTTGTATACGACAATCTTTATATATATGATATTCGTATTTATTATATGGCATTCTTTACTTTCATTGTATGTATGATGATTTACAATTGCGTTGAGTAAAGACCTAGAATGCACTAAAGCGTATGTTAGATGTGATAGTGGGTATGACGGCTATCATGAAACACATCTAATAGTCGCTGTGTATTTTGAACATGTTCCTAGTCGATTGGGCCGTCAAAATGAGGATAAGCCGCCCGAGTTCGAGACTAGTATCTGCGATGCGAAGTACCATGTTTCATTGGTAGGGAACATTATGATGTTCTGAGCATGCAGATAGATAGTGATCTGGTGATCTATCGAACTACCCTCCTTCGGACTTTCCAAGTGGTTACCATTTGTCGAGTGGATAAGTCCGAGGTCTTGGTTGTACTGATTAGTCCTCACGACTCGAAATGTCATTGAGACTCTACATGATAGGCATCTCAATTTGACCCGTTTGCCGACTCAGGCGTCGGGATTGGGTGAGACCCCGGATGCAGTGTAGGAGTCGATGCATCGTTGTCGAGG
>KQ992973.1:494232-555621 GCA_001598015.1 Dorcoceras hygrometricum
TTGACCCCTGTTGACTTTTAGGAAGTCGCACTCCCCAAAATCCTCTTCTCATGCTCAACACATTGAGCTGAGTATCCGTGCGGGAATCTCGAATCCAGTACTTGTGTGACCTTCAATGGTTCAGGGATACAGCTAGCCGTGGGCCCACAACCATTGCGGCTCCGGAATCACAATTCCGGACTTGCCCAACGGATCATGGTAAGAGCGTCTAGCAACATCGCCCCATGATCCCCTAGGTATCACTGATAGTGCCTTCAAGAACCAGTTGGTCGTGGTTAGCGTACAGTACGGTCCTTTCATTTCATATATCCCGATCAGATCAACGACCATTGGTAAATCGAGAGTCGCTATAGATCCGATAGCTATGCATACATCTTGGAGATCGAATAGTGACATCGCGAGTGTAACTAGGTAAACACATTTACCTAAAACACTTCTAGTACTCTGGCCAGAGATTTATACACTATTATCCCCTCAGATAGCATAGGATATCCACGCATGTCTGCGAGCGGTGAATCCTCGACAACGATGCATCGACTCCTACATGCATCGGGGTCTCACCCAATCTCGCCGCCTGATGACACAAGTGAGTCGGCAAACGAGTCAAGTGAGACGCCTATCATGTAGAGTCTCAATGACGTTTCGAGTCGTGAGGACTAATCAGTACAACCAAGACCTCGGACTTATCCATCGACAAATGGTAACCACTTGGAAAGTCCGAACGAGGGTAGTTCGATAGATCACCTGGTCACTATCTATCTGCATGCTCAGAACATCACAATGTTCCCTACCAATGAAACATGGTACTTCGCATCGCAGATACTAGTCTCTAGCTCGGGCGGCCTTATCCTCATTTTGACGGCCCAATCGACTAGGAACATGTTCAGAATACACAGTGACTATTAGATGTGTTTCATGATAGCCGTCATACCCACTATCACATCTAACATACACTTTAGTGTATTGTAGGTCTTTACTCAACGCAATTGTTAATCATCATACAACACAATGAAAGTAAAGAATGCCATATGAATAAATGCGAATATCATATATAAAGATTGTTTCATACAAGAGTCTATAAACCCACACGCCACAAGTTGGCTAGTTGGGCATCTACTCTAACAAAAGTCCATCACAAGAGCTCGCAGCATATCCTCCAAGGTTTGTATTGTTCTCTCAGATTGGCCATCGGTTTGGGGATAATAGGCTGTATTCATAGCCAATTTGGTGCCTAAGGCTGCTTGCAAACTCTTCCAAAATCTGGAAGTGAACCTCGGATCTCGGTCTGAAACTATGGATACAGGCACTCCATGAAATCAAACGACAGAATCAATGTACAGTTTCACCATTCTCTTCAAAGAATTCATCATATTGTAGGGAATAAAGTGAGATGACTTCGAAAGTCGGTCAATCACTACCCAAACAGCATCACATCCTCGTGTGGAACGAGGCAAATGGGTCACAAAATCTGTAGCTACATGCTCCCAATTCCATTGGGGCACCTCTAAATTCGGCAATAGTCCACCAGCTCTCATCCTTGCCGCCTTAACTTGCTGCTCGGTCTGAAACTATGGATACAGGCACTCCATGAAATCAAACGACAGAATCAATGTACAGTTTCACCATTCTCTTCAAAGAATTCATCATATTGTAGGGAATAAAGTGAGATGACTTCGAAAGTCGGTCAATCACTACCCAAACAGCATCACATCCTCGTGTGGAACGAGGCAAATGGGTCACAAAATCTGTAGCTACATGCTCCCAATTCCATTGGGGCACCTCTAAATTCGGCAATAGTCCACCAGCTCTCATCCTTGCCGCCTTAACTTGCTGACAATTTAAACAATGAGAATCAAATTCAGCAACATCTTTCTTCAAACCTGCCCACCAATAATGCGGCTTCAAAGCATGGTACATCTTCCTTGCACCAGGATGGACACTATGACGACTACAGTGAGCTTCTCTTAAGATCTTTTTCCTCAAATCAATAAGGTTAGGCACCACTAACCTGCCCCGAAACATCAAACAACCAGCTGCGATAGAGTAATCCTCCAGCTGTCCAGCTTGAGTCTTCAACTTCAACTCATGGATATAAGGATAAGTTCTCTGGATTTCCCTAATGTCCGAAACAATCTGTGGCTCAACTTGAAAAGATGACACCATAAGATAATCATCACCTGGGTAGAAACGCCAACCAGTAGTGCTCAGATGCTCATGGACCTTCGAGATATTTAGCGATGCAAGCATCGACACTTGGGCTTTTCTGCTAAGCGCATCAGCAACTACATTCACTTTCCCAGGCTGGTACTGAATCTCACAATCAAAATCCTTAAGCAGCTCCATCCATCTACGCTGCCTCATATTCAAGTCGGACTGGGAGAAGAGGTACTGAAGAATCTTGTGGTCAGTATACACCACAAACTGTTCGCCATAGAGATAGTGGCACCAAATCTTCAAAGCAAAGACAACGGCCGCCAACTCCAAGTCATGAAATGGGTATTGAGTCTCATGGGGTTTCAACTGTCGGGAATCATACGCAATGACTCGACCATGCTGCATCAAAATGCAACCCAATCCACTAAGCGAAGCATCAGAACATATCACAAAACCTCCTGAACCCAAAAGTAACGCTAACACTGGCACTGAAGTTAGCTTCTCTTTGAGCAGTTGAAAGCTATTCTCGCATTCCTCCGTCCAAACAAATCTCTTATCCTTCTGGGTCAGTTGCGTTATAGGCTTAGCTATACTAGAGAATCCCTCAATGAAGCATCGATAATAGCTAGCCAATCCCAAAAAGCTACGAATCTCCGAAATGTTCTTGGGACGTTCCCAATTTACTACAGCCTCTACCTTACTGGATCAACAGATAATCCTTCGGCCAAAATGACATGACCCAGAAACACTACTCTATCCACCCAAAACTCACATTTAGAGAACTTAGCATACAGCTGTGAGTCTCGAAGTGTTTGGAGGACCAATCCCAAGTGCTCTTTATGTTGCATCGGAGTCTTCGAGTAAACCAGAATGAAACGAACCGTACTCTAGAAATATTTTTAAAAAAAAAACCGTTTTCGGAATAAATAAACTAAAAGGTATGGCTCGTTTCCTTTTAAAATCATTTTCTAACCATCACCTTACAACATAATATCTTAAAACGTTAAATCATTCATACTGTTCAAAACCAAAGTGAGTAAAAGTACTGAAAGCGAACAAGTTGAAACCAACATCTGAAAAGCGTATCATAACAAAAGCAAAACATCGTAGTGGTCACGGTGTACTGCTGCAACAGGCGCTCAGAGGTCCTCACCACCGGTCGGCATGAAATAAACAGGGTCATCACCTACACCATTTAAACCTAGTGAGCCTAGAGGCTCAGCATGCTCTATCTTTTAAAATAACAAGGTACATATACATAAAGTCACGTGCAAGCACATACTTGTAATAAAATAACGTTAAAACATGCATGCATGGATAATCTTAAAACCTTGTTCGTACATTTCATAACATATCATAACATTAGCGTACATAAGGCATGACATAACGTAACATGAAAAAGGTATGAGTCGTATCAGTGAATGCGAGCGGGCGTGTGACTGATCAGTCGAAATAACCAACGTACGTGGTGATGCGATTCACCTGACCTTACCTCAGGATACCAAGCACCTACTATGCCACTTCATCATGTCGTGATCACATGGATCCATAGGATCATAATAATACATTAAAATAGGGGATCTTCGAACCCGGCTATCCGGCTAGCTCCCATCATTAAAATTTTCCACATCACTTCAATCCCTCGGGTTTTATCTTAAAAAAAGGACATGCCTGATCGTTTCATAAAATCTCATGATGCGTGCATTTCTTAAAATCATGCAATTTAAAAGCTTAGCCCGTCAATGCAATTTAAAAGCTCATGATGCGTGCATTTCACGGGCTTCTACATTTTTTACTTCGGTCAAAGACTGATTCAGGAGCCTGACCCACTAATTCTAGACTTGACTTTAAAATTGAACTTAACCCATAACTTTAAAATTCACCTTTAACATCCGCAAAATACTCCAATTTGACTAATTCAAAATCAAATGACCAATTTTGACCTTGAAATCAAAGACTAATTTTGACTTTAAAATTCATGACCAATTTTGACTTTAAAATGAATTGCCCAATTTTGACTCAAAAATCCAAGTTAAAAATCCCAATACCCTCAATCTTGTCTTTAAAATCTTAAAATAAAGTTTTAGGTTCAAATTAATTAAAATTTTGACTAAAATATTTGACATTAAAATATTTTACCAAAAATCATAAAATTGGACCTTCATCTTTAAAAATTAGAATAACCGGTCCATAATTACAATATCTCGGACCATATTTAAAATATTTTTACTCGGCCCTCAACTAACCGACTCGGTCCAATCGAACCAACCGGTCCAATTGAACCGCCCGGCCCAAGCAAGAACCCTAAACCACCTACACGCATGCCGCCACATCCTTCGACCCGCCGCCTTTCCGCCCTTCGTTCCCCCTGCTCCGGCCACCCCTGGCCGGATCCCGTCGGCTGGACCACCCCCAGGTCCAGCTGGTTCCAATGGAACCAGCCCCGGCCCCAGCCATGGACCACAAGATGCACGAAGGCTGGGAAGGGGGCTGCTTGCGCCGCACACTACACGAAGCCGTGCGAGTAACTTGGCTTGACCAAGGTGGTCGAGCCACCTTCCCTACATCAAAGGACCGAAACTTGACCACCTAAGGACCACCATGAACTGAGCCATAGTCCCTAGAATCCACCTCGACCAAATTATCAAAGGATTAAATCAAAACGTGCATGGAAAAGATGGATCATGCATGGATCTATATGAATTGTGCATAGATCTATAAAAATCACATACCAATCATGCATTAAACATTAAAACCAGATTACTATGGCGTAAATGGTGAGAAAAGGAATCGATATTACATGTCTGGCTTGGATAAAGATGAGATCTACGAGTTACCGACGTAGAGGACGCGAGATCGGGATAGGACCGCCTTTGAACCATCAAACTTGGACAATTTTCGATGGGGTGATGAAGGAGAGTAGGGGACAGATACTTTGAAAATGGAGGAGGCTAGGTTTTGCAAAAGTTTGTGTTTGAAAGAATGGGGGTGACCACTTTAACCCTTAATGTTTAATGGATCTATATGAATTGTGCATAGATCTATAAAAATCACATACCAATCATGCATTAAACATTAAAACCAGATTACTATGGCGTAAATGGTGAGAAAAGGAATCGATATTACATGTCTGGCTTGGATAAAGATGAGATCTACGAGTTACCGACGTAGAGGACGCGAGATCGGGATAGGACCGCCTTTGAACCATCAAACTTGGACAATTTTCGATGGGGTGATGAAGGAGAGTAGGGGACAGATACTTTGAAAATGGAGGAGGCTAGGTTTTGCAAAAGTTTGTGTTTGAAAGAATGGGGGTGACCACTTTAACCCTTAATGTTTAATTAAGAAAAGAAAAGAAATTTGACATTCTTGCCCCTCCACTAATTGAAATGCTAATTAAAAATTTTAACTTGGCTTTAGGAATGTCTAATTTTCGTAATAAAATTTTCTCAAATTTTAAAACACATTAAAATCCATTAAAACAGCCCGTATAGGCGAAAAACGGGTTCCCCTCCAAAATAATCATAAAAACCCCAATTTTCAGAAATTGCTGCTAAAAAAAATAATAATTCATTCCTAAAAATTTAAGGACTTAAAAATCTCAATTTATTTTCATCTCGATCGTCCCTAGTCTCGTCCACGCGTCCGTAACTCAAACAGACTGAAAACATGACATGCATACCATGCAACATAAAATCATAAATAAATCACATAAAATGACATATAATCATCTAAAATTATTTTCCCCCTAGTCATGCACCCATTTCTACGTATTCAGGAAATTTCTAGGCGTTACACAGAATGTCATCGATGAAAACAATCACAAACTGATCGATGAACTCTCTAAAGACTCGGTTCATTAAGTCCATGAAAACTGCAGGGACATTAGTCATACCAAAAGTCATAACCAAGAACTCTTAATGACCATACCTCGTTCGAAATGTAGTTTTCGCAACATCTTCCTCTCGAATTCGCAACTGGTGATACCCTGAATGTAGATCGGTCTTAGAATACACGACTGAACCTTGAAGCTGATCAAACAAATCATCGATCCTCGGTAAAGGTACTTATTCTTCTCAGTAGCTTTATTCAGTTGCCAAAAGTCGATGCACATCCTCATCGAACCGTCCTTTTTCTTCACAAACAGAATAGGAGCTCCCAACGGTGACATGCTAGGCTGAATAAAGCCTTTCTCCAACAAAGCGCTAAACTGCACCTTCAGCTCTCTCAACTCGGCTGGTGCTAAACGATATGGGGTACATGAGATAGGAGCTGTACCAGGCACCAACTCAACGCTGAAGTCAATCTCCCTTCTCGGAAGAAAACCAGGAATCTCCTCGGGGAACACATCAGGGAAATCACGAGCAACGGGGATGTCACCAAGCTCTACACACGACTTCAAGGATGCATCCAAAGCATAAATCATGAACCCTACATTCTCCAACGACAGGAGGCTAAACATCTCCATAGCAGAGATCAATGAAATCTTCGATTGGGAATCATGTCGTAGAGATTCCACTTCTCGCTAGACTGAAGCCGAAAATGCATACGCCATTGAAACAATCCACGGTGGCCCTAAAACTAGACAACACGTCCATTTCCACTATACAATCGAAATCCCACATAACTAACCGAATCAAATTGGCTATCAGCACATTATCGCCAAACCTAAGTATGCCATTCGACACAATATCTTGGGAGAACAGGCTCGCGCCGGCAGGAGTCACAACAGAAACAACATCATGCAAAAGAGTGGTACGCAAACCACGCTCAACAACAAATGCATCAGCTATAAACGAATGTGATACTCCAGTATCAAACAACCCACGTGCTAGAAAATAAAAAATTATACAAATACCTGAAATCACTCCTCCAGGCGTGCCCTCTGCTTGCTCCGGTGTCATGGCATTAACGTACGCCTGCTGAGGCCCTGAGAAATGAGGTTGGGAAGACTGTCCAAAATGCGAAGGACCAGGCTGCTGAAACGACCTGTGTTGCATTTCCCCCACCCTCTGTTGCTGAACAGGGAAAGAACGACCTCGAGATGACCCGCCAGAACGATCCTGCGGTGGGGAAGCGGTGTGCTGAGATCCAGCCAAATGACATACTCTCGCAAAATGACCGTACAGCCCACAAAGATTCCAAACATCCTAAACCCCAATACACTGCGTCGAAGGGTGTTTACCTCCACATTGACCACAAAATTTAGCCATGGGACTCATGCTGCTGCTCGAACTGCCTGAACCAGAAGAACTAAAACCCGGCTTCTTCTTAAACTTGTCACCACGAGGCCTGAACCTGTGGCGTCCAGATTGTTGTGTTGACCGCTGGGGCTGCTGGGATGACTGAGAAAATTGGGGAGGTTGCGCCCCTAGAACATTGGGATGTGTACCTTGAGCAGCTTATGGCTGAATCCGAGACCTGCGGTTCCGTAACCCTTCCTCGATATCCATTGCCTTGTCCACCGCATCCGCATAACTAGTAGGTGAACTCGCCAACACCAAGGAATATAGATCCTCATTCAGCCCTTCCAAGGAGAGAAGAAAACCTTCTAACATACTCCCCCACAGACATGGTTCCCTGAACCAAATTATCGAACTCGTGCTCTCGGGCATTAACGTAGGACTCCAGAACGTACTCCTGACGGAACGCAGTACAAAAACTGTCCCATGTAATCCCCACACCAGTCTCCTCGAGAGTTCGTGAAGCACCTCTCCACCAGCGCTCGACATTCTTCCTCAACTGGAAAGTAGCTAAACTCAGCCTACGGTCATCGTTATAACGCACTCAATCAAACAGCCCTATAATGTGCTGCAACCAGGACTCAGCATCGGAACTAGACTCGTCACCATTGAACGTTTGAGGATTCATCCGTTGAAACCTCGCCATGATCAGTTTGATTTCGTCCACACGGGCTACCAACACATCCACCTCGTATCAACCTGTCTAGCGCGCCTACGAACAGGGACAATACGCTCTACCTCCTCATTCCGAGCCTCAGATTTGTAGCTCTACCCCTACGTCTAGGCGGCATCTAGGAAAACACTAATACAATAAGATCACACAGCAAATATAACACATTGTCAAGCACACGCAACAAGAAACAAAGTGCCTAGACTCAAGTGTGATCAAAAGAAATTGAGCTTATCCCATTTTAAGCTCTGATACCAAAAATGTCAGTCCCGGTGCACAAAATAGAGATTAAACACGTAACTACAGCTGCGGAAGCATTAAAAGTGGCTAAAATTTTTCGCCTTGGCTTGACTTAGAAGACATAATTTAAAAATAACTTATACTTAAAATATTGTTTTTACAATAACCGAAAACCAACAACAGCAACAAGCAATAAAAATTACAAGCATCGAGTATACCAAATCAATACAGACGCAAATCTGAATACACGACAGCACGGGGCATCCCCCGACGACTACTCCAATATATATTATAGAATATAATTAACTGGGATACTCTATCCACCTCTCGAAGCACCTCCAGCCGAGTCACCTCCACGACCAGCTGAGAAACTTGGGTAACCTGAACCACACACAGACAACCAAACAACCAGCCCCAGAGGGACAGGGGTCAAACCCCAGTACGGAGAGCAAATCAAACAGATAATAGACAACAATAGATATCAATAAATGTGCTATGCATGAGAGCTGAATAATGCAAGGGCAGTAGGGTACAAACAAATCAGGAAGCCAAAGGAGCTCGAAGAACCAGCTCAACAACTGTCAATAGATACGAACAAAGGGTAGTGGCCACGAAGCATGTGAGAGCGTGGTAGCTATCCACTCGTCTCAACACACTGTACCAGAGCATAAACCAGAGCACTCAACCTGATGTTGACAAAGCTCATGAGAGCGTGGTATCTATCCACTCGTCTCATAGCGGCTAACAACTAAACCAGCACGGAGATGAGGAGCACGGTATCTCCACTCGTCCTCAATAACAGCATCCTGGCACACACCGGTTAGCACAACAAAAATCGGCTAATAGATACGAGCTCAACAGGAAAGATGTGTGTATTCCAATGCAGTAGCTTACAATAATCAGCACAGAACAACAGCAAGCAATACAATACGATAGAATACACACAGCACGCATACCAGCAAGCATACGCATATATCCAAGCTTATCCCAAAGCTATAATACAAGCTCCAATCCGTACCTTAGCTTCTGTGCTACAATTACTACAACGAAAGTCCCGAATAACTCAGATTTGAAACATGCTTAGTCAAACACGATAATCAATTCAGGGACCGTAAGCACAGAAACCATAACAGGGAGCTACCAGCTCAAACATGTTCTATCCTACCTCTAAAACACAACAGATAGTTCTAAACGAAGAGCAAGGTAGGATCTTATACATACTCGAAAGCATTTCTTGGGCAGAAGAACCAATCGACCAGAATACGAACGATAGCACACTGTAGCTTCTTTGCGTTCCCTCTTCTAGATTCTCAAAGCCTTCGAAAGAGGTATATAAAGAACGGTCTTGATAAGAGGAACTCAACGCTACCAACCTTGCTCAAAGCTGCATCGTCTACCGTCGAGAATGAAGGAAATCTACCATGATGAACAGTAAGGGTTTCGCCACAGAAGAGAATATGTTTATGGGGAGAGATATGTTCTAAGTGTTGGAGAATAATGACGATCGCACGGTCAACGTCTTCTATTTATACAACTTAAGTATCCAGATCTGGTGAGTAGTAGCCACCGACACTCTGGCTCACATCTGTTACCAACTCATATCTGAGCACCATACCAGATTTGACCCTACGCTATACTAGATCTGACTACCATCAAGCGACATCGCACAGGAGTCCCACTCAGATCTGACCAGCTCACTATTCTCTCTCTATCTCTCTCCCAGCTGGTATACATTATCCAGCTGCACTCTAGCACAACACGCACCAGATATGCTCTAGCGTCGGTGATTGATTGCCAGATTGTGAGCATGGTGGATGGAAAGTAGGTGATAATAACCAAGGAACTTTTCATAGAGACCTTTGGTCTGTCGACAGAGGGCATTACTAGTTTCAGGAATCTCCCTCCAGTAAGAAAAAGGATATGAAGGTGGAATATCGTCTCTTGAAGGATATTGTAGAAAATTCACTGACAGCAAAGACGGGGTCCTTTGATGCTGTCACAACAGAGTGATTTGAGGTAATGGTGGTGATCAGCACCGGAATGTACGTTAACTGGTCCACCGTTCCGATCAGGATTTTAACTTCCATGGTTTCATACCCCACCAACCAGTCTCAGAGTTACGCAGTATAGATTGGAAAGCTACTGGAGACATTCACTAGCATGGACCTTGGAGAGTCCATGGATCTTCATCCGCTGAAACATCAAATCAGTTAACATTTATAAATGCTTATGTTTTATCTGACTTTGTGGAGTCAAAGTGTCAGATTGGTGACATCAAGAAATTGGTCACCAAAAGAAAGATAAAAGCTAATGAAAATTTAAGAGCTGATGAGCTAAACAAGAAGCGGATTCGGAACCACAGCAAGGGGTGAAGCAATAACAACAAAGAAACCAGCAGAGGGCTCTCGATAGCTCAAAGTGCGCTCTAACACCAGCTCGGAGGCTGCTGATCAACCTTCATCAGGTAATAGCCAAGCTTCTACTATTTTGATTGCCCCAATACGACAAGAATGATTAAAAATACCTAAGGTGGTGCAACCCATATATATTATTCTTGTTGATGTAGTGCGTTAGGTTATTACTGTGCACCCTGTTGTGGGTGCTGGTGGTGGCGACCCACAGGTTGTGGTTGAGAATCCTCATCTGGAGGATCTTGTGGCTAAGATCGTTGTGGAATCAGGAGTTGAGGCATAGATTGAAGTTGCTGCTGGAGGAACGGCCTCTACTGATCCCCATATGGAGGATTGTTTTGTTCATTGGAGTGGTGGCCCAGCTCAAATACAATTGAGATTAGTGAGATCAACTGGGCCATCCACTTATTACACAAGATAGATCCAGCTGCCAAGGACAAGGAAATTTTGGTAGAAATGGAAAGGCCGAACCCCGTCGAGGAACACTGCACAGAGGTGATTAAGGACATTCACGAGACAATCGCTCTTTGGGTCACAAAGTTCGATCATTGGAAATAAATCCGGACTGAGATGAGGCTGAACTCAATCTCATCGATGATGCCCATTGAGAATATGGCTAAGATTGAAGATAATTTAATGACAAGGGTAGAGACAGAAAGATTGTACGATCTGAGATGGGCGCTTATTCTTTCACAGATAGTTGAAGAGTTGCTACAGAAATCGGTGGAAGAGCATTGGAAGTCTTTTATAAGAACAAGCCTTCTGCCAACCAAGATCTGATGAGCATTCAAATACTGGAAGTTGAGCTGAGCCAGATCAGGGAGATGTCTGTCTATATTGTTTTTTGAGAGTTCGGTATTTGGGGCGCCTTCTACTGAGCAAGAACCTGGCGTCATAGGCTGCAGGCTTCAGCAGAGACAATTTCCATCATCCACAAATGAAGTTGAGCAACTGGCTCAAGAACAACCAGAGGACCAAGCTGATATTCCAATGATGGCAGCAGCGGTGATCAAGGAAATTCACGAGAGGATCACTCCTTGGGTCACAATGTTCAATCAATGGAAAGAATTCCGGACTGAAGTGAGGCTGAACTCGATCTCGTCATTGACACCCATTGATAATATGGATAAGAATGAAGATGATCTGATGATAAGGGCAGAGACAAAAGAGTGTCCGAGCTATTGTTGAGACGAGCACTTATTGATTCAAAGATGGTTGAAGAATTTCAACAGAAATCAATGTAAGAGCATTGGAAGTCTTTTTATAAGAACAATCCTTCTTCCATCCGAGATCTGATGAGCATTCAACACTGGAAGTCAAGCTGAGACATATATGGGAGCAATACCGGGCGCAAGCTTGTCTCTCTAAATTGTTTCTGAGAGTTCTGTATTTTGGGCGCCATCTACTGAGCAAGAACCCAGCTTCACAGGCTGCAAGATTCAGCAGAGACAATCTCCATCATCCACAAATGAAGTTGAGAAATCGGCTCAAGAACAACCAGAGGACTGTGCTGATATTACAATGATGACAGCAGAGCACGAGGCTTCTGGCTATGCTGAGGAAACTCAACAGGAATCAGATTTGGAGCAACAGGCTCCAGGTCTAAAGCAAAGGGATTGACAGAGGATCAATCGGCTCCAGTTCAGATGGAGGAGCAACCGGCACATGAGAATCCAGATTTTACTAGTCCGCCTTCTTCATTTGATTATTTTTTGGATACCAATAAAGAGGAACAACAGGTTCCAGAGGCCATTGTCGCTCATACTGTGCAGACTAAGGATTCTTTTGCGGAAGCAGCTCAAACAGATGCTAGCTCTCCAACATTTTCAGTTCAAACTTCTTATGAAGAACTTCAACTGGCTTCTATCCCCCCGATCGTGCCTACAAGTTCTAATTTTTCGGAATTACAGAAGATGGAAGAGGCCATCACGACGCTCCAATCGTCCCTTTCAATGATGTGTGATGACCAAACATACGTCAAGTATGATTTTCAGCAGTTCAAGAATGTGTTTTATTGCTGGATTCAATGAATCGTGCTCAGACCTCGATGGAATCCCGCATATTCAGAGACATGAATGAAAATCATCAGCGTTTGTCCAATGAAGTCACTACTCTCAGCTCTCAGGTTGATGAAGTGGTCGCATGCCTCAAAGAGATGGGTGATGCCAAAAAGGGAGAAAGTACTCAGAAGAGGAGATAGAAGATTATGTATAGATACAGAGTATGATACAATAAATGCATAAGGTATACAGATACATACAGTGTACAGATACATATATATAGTATAAAGTCTCATTCTCTCATTATTTTGAACAGATGGAGAAGTTGTACAGTGCTTAATCGGAAACCAGATTGGGACTTCAGAACTCATACAGAAACCAGATTAGGACTTCATCTAGAAAACTCGAGTCTATTATGTGTATACAGGTTGAAAGGCTTTAAAATATATGGGCATCAGTAAACTGACTGGTGTCATATTATTCTAAAGCAACCTGTATTTCTGAGGATGAGAGCGTGGGTGAACTGTGGTAAGGAGCAAAGGATAATTATGCAGATTTTTGCTTGTAGGCTTGAAGTAGTTGCACCCTAAACAAGAGATCTAATGCTCCACAGTTCATTTCGGTGTCATAAAGAATCCACGGACAAAACTCATCCAGTTCTTGTATTTCTTAATCAGCTCATCATAGGATTCTAAAGAAACAAGAACAAGGACATATCACATATGCCAAGGTTTTTGTTTCAAAGCATTTATCTAGAGAGTTATGCTACCTGGTGGAAGTTGCAGCGATATAGGGATTCATGACACTTGCAACTTCCTTCTTGATTCGATCAATGCTTTACTATAGAAATTCATCTATCGAATATTTTGCACAGTTCCAGCACTGCATAAGCAACGATGAGAGGATGCAGATCGGGTTTTCCTGATAATAGCCAGCTGAAAAGAAGCTTAAAGAGAAAATCTTCTACGTATTCAGCTGCAGATCGGGTTTTCCTGATAATAGCCAGCTGAAAAGAAGCTTAAAGAGAAAATCTTCTACGTATTCAGCTCTGGTTTTGTCAACAAGAAAAAAAGGGGAAATTGTTGGAATAATTTATGAGTTTTGGTGAAGAAATAATTCAGTTTAGAGGCTACTAGAACACATCAGGCGTGGGAGATGCAAAAAACCTAATCAGGCTAAGTAAAGTCAACTTAGCCTAAAAGCTAGTCCAAATCAGATCACGCTAAGTAAGGGCAATTTACCTATGAACCAGTTCAGAAGGGCAATCGGATCAAAGCTGGGTGGATCTTCGTGAACAGATTGATACAGATTATAGCATGTTCCACAAGTGTATTCAAGCCGGGAATAGATCAAATCAGAGCGAAGTTTTGAAATGATTCTAGAGTAGATGGAACTTTGCAGATCAGATCAGGGGTCAGATCAGATCAGGATAAGAAGTGTACAGTGCAGTCTTCGAGGCAAATACTTGAAAATGAGATGTAGCAAATATGATTTTCAGCATAATATTAGGAGTGTCAGAATCCAGCCGAAAACAAGACTTGCTACTTAAGGAAAAATTTAATGAAGTAGTACGGGTCAAAGGATGACCAACAAATGCTAATTAAATGTTTGGAATAGGATTCAAAGTTGTTCCTACTGGTTACATTTATTACGTTGAGATAAAAATAAGATTAAGTGCAGATACTCAGAACGATATTTTGACAACTCTTGCAATATGAGGAACTGCACTGCAAAATCAATTTTCATTCTTTGTATTCATCTTTGAATCTTCTGTAAAAGCATTTCAGCTGAGTGTTGAATACTATTGGCTTTGGGTAAAAATAGATCATACTATAAAAAGCCTTTTATCCAAATCTTATTGACAACCTACGTGCTGGTGTAGTTGTTGAGACTAGGAGTTCAGTTCGGGTGCAGCCTGACTGAACGGATTAGAATACTTTGTATTTATCAAATCTTCTAGTGGAATCCTTCCAATCTTGGAAGAAGGGGAGACGTAGAAGCATTGCTTCGAACATCCAGAAAAAACTTCTCTCATGATCTTAGTTCATTTCAGCATACATTCACATATCTTTGTTCACTGTTCAATTGAGATATTTCCGCATATACTTCCTATTTCTCAAGAGAAGAGATCAGATGGAGTTACAGACTCAGTTGTTAAATCAACTAATCTGCAAGATTATTTCAAGCACAAAAGTTACAAAGAGTTTGTCAGGACCGATGCGGTAAAACACAGATTAATTATTCAATTAATCGTAATTACACGGAAGCACTAAAATAGGGCTAAATTTTTTTCGTTTTGGGCCTGATCCAAAATATCATCTCAAAATACATTCATAGTCAAAATAGGATTTAACTCAAAATCCAACACATCAATAACAACAAATACAGATCCCCAAATACATAAATCACGCAGGGCATCCCCTAGTTCAATACATAATACATATAACTGGGACTCAGAATGGGGATCTACCAGCTGACGCTCCACTCTGACCAGCTGGGTTACCTGAAGATCCTGCAAAGGCCAATCACAGACCAAATCAGCCCAAAAACGGCAAAATAAAACGAGGTCAAACCTCAGTACGAAGAGCAATGTATAACAGCTAGCAGATACCCATGCAACATATCATGTAGTGTCATGCATGAGGGCTACCAATGAATCAGCTATAAGCAAGGCACAACAACTCAGTTGTGCAGAATCAGATCCTGTGATATTCAGGTACGATAGATCAGCCGCCCATCACAGTATAGTGGTATTCAGGCACGACAACTCAGCCGGCCACCGCATCAATATCAGCGTTTGACCTTTCAGACATGACGGCTCAGCCGGCCGATCACAACGCACAAAAGGAAATTCAGTTCACAACGTGTATGCGAATGCTAAATAGATCATAGCAATAATGCCATATATCATAACAGCACACTCCATCAGCTGTAAGTCACACACAGATAAGACCAGCACAACTCAGGCATGGTAACAGCAAGTAAACACACACACAATACGTTCTCATGTTCATCTCAAAGCTGTAATTACGAGATCAATCCATACCTCAAACAGCTTCTACCTCGACAGATTTCACTTAGACTCAGCACCAATAGCCCGCTCAATCCTTCTGCCTCACCAGCTCACGGCGAAACACAACAGGATTTGCTCGAAAGCTCAAATCTGTCAAGATATCTCACAAATCAGCTCAAATCTAAGCTCGTTCAAATTACGGCCCACGGTCGAGAAACTTAACCCAATCTCAACTACTCTACGTAGGACCAACCAGCTCTAATCGAAGCTTAGAACAAGAAGAAATCACTTACTCGAAAACTCTAAAGGAACGGAAGAACTATCTGCTGGAATTCTCATCGGTGCTCGAACACTGCAACAACTTCGTGCTCCCTCAACACGTCGACTCAAGTCTCCTAACTAGTATCAATCGAAAGATCTTAAGGAGACGAGCTCAGCGCCACCAATCTTGCTCCAAACGGGGCCGTAAATCGACGGAAATCGATAGGTAAGTGTTCAAATGAACAGTAAGGGTTTGAGAAGCTCTCGGGAAGAAGATAAGAAATATCGGATCTCAAATTTTTATAAGTGTTGGTCGATGCTGATATATAAATCGTCCAGTCAACGCTACAGTGAAATTCAATTACTCAGTCAAAGCTGATACCAGCACTCAGATCTTAGCGCTACATCAGATCTTAGCGCTAACTCAAATCTGACTTCTCTACGCTATACCAGCGCACGACCACCAAACGACGACGCATAGGAGTCCCAATCAAAACACACAGATCACACGTACACATAGACTCGCTCGCAAACATCCAGATCTGGCTTTCGTCAAACGATGTCGCACTAGGTTCCAGCTCTCATCAAATCTGATGCTTGCTAAACGACGTCGCATCAGTCATACTCAACCAACGCCAAATCTGGTATAATGTAAACGACACCGTATTGCTTAAACTCAACCCACGTCTACCCGGGTAATCCAAAACGACATCGTTTCGCTTCCCTCTCAAGGTAACTCGCTCAAACACGCGAGGGACAGATCTGGACACCCAGATCTTACTCAAATCTGAAAATGACGAACCGGTCCACTCAAACCGCGAACCAAACCGATTCTCCCAGCACTTCTAATTCACTCGCGTGGGGTATTCTACAAATCTGGACTCCAGTGATAAACAGTATACCAAATCTGCCGAGCGCTAATGCTCTCCCTCACTCAACGATACTCACCAGATACAGTTCTAAGTCAAATTCGAAGCTCATATACTCAAACCTGCCCGCATCCAAAGCTGATCTTACAAACAGCTTTGACCAAAATTCCTAGGCTGAACACCCGATAATTCATAAGGCATATTTCTACGATTAAATACTCATACCAATCAAATCTACTCAAACATCTTACGAGATTTAATCGGGCTATTTCCTCAAATCTGTTCGTAACACGCCACTAATCAAACCTGTTAATGACAGTCCTCACATCCTCCTCACCTTAAGAGATTTCGTCCTCGAAATCAAAGGATACAGTTCTAAGTCAAATTCGAAGCTCATATACTCAAACCTGCCCGCATCCAAAGCTGATCTTACAAACAGCTTTGACCAAAATTCCTAGGCTGAACACCCGATAATTCATAAGGCATATTTCTACGATTAAATACTCATACCAATCAAATCTACTCAAACATCTTACGAGATTTAATCGGGCTATTTCCTCAAATCTGTTCGTAACACGCCACTAATCAAACCTGTTAATGACAGTCCTCACATCCTCCTCACCTTAAGAGATTTCGTCCTCGAAATCAAAGGCAACTACAAATCAAAATCGAAGGACTACCAGAACTGAAATATAACATTTCAACATTCCTCAATGCTAAAAAACAATCACTCTCCAGGAGCAACAAAAACAACTCAAAACATCAATCAGCAAGCTAGAAAATTACCTGGATCAGTACTGCAAACGCTCAAACAGATGAGGCCACTCTTAATTCATATTTTCTTCAACTTCCCAGGTAGCTTCCTCTCTGCCATGCTTGCTCCATTGGACCATCACCAATGGTATAGTCTTATTTCTTAACTACTTCTCCTTCCTATCCAGAATCTGCACTGGATATTAAATATAGCTCAGGGTCTGATCCAGCTCCACTTCATCAGTTCTTAGCACATGGGACGGATCTGGCTCATATTTCCTCATAGATACATGAAATACATGTATCGCTGCTAACTCAGCAAGCAATTGTAATATGTATGCCAAAGATCCAATCCTCTCAATAATCTCGAAGGGACCAACGAATCTAGGACCTAACTTACCCTTAAATCTGAATCTCATCACACTCTTGAAAGGAGAAACCTTCGGAAACACTCGATCGCCAACCTGAAACTCCAAAGGCCTACGCCTCTTGTTAGCATAGCTAGCTTGAGGATCTTGTGCAGCCTTCATTGTACTCCAAATCAGCTCAACCCGATCTTTCATATGATGCACAAATTCAGGAGTAGACAGCTGTTTCTCACCAACTTCTTCCCAAAAAATTGGTGATCTACACTTTCGACCATACAAAGCTTCAAATGGGGCCATCCCGATAGTCACTTGGTAGCTATTGCTATACGAAAATTTGACCAGAGACAATGAATCCTGCCAGCTACCGCTGAAATCCATGACAATTGCTCGCAGCATATCTTCCAAAATCTGTATGGTCCTCTCGGATTGGCCATCTGTCTGCGGGTGATAAGCGGTACTCATAGCCAATCTCGAACCCATAGCTGCTTGCAAACTCTTCCAAAATCATGAAGTAAATCTTGGATCTCTATCGGACACTATCGAAACCGGCACCCATGCAATCTAATCACATGGTCAATATACAATCTCGTCATCTTCTTCATGGAACATCTCACATCATAGGGAATGAAATGGGCTGAGTTCGAAAGCCTGTCAATCACAACCCAAATCGAATCACATCCCCTACTCGAACGAGGTAAGTGCGTCACAAAATCCATGGCCACGTGCTTCCAATTCCATTGAGGCACTTCTAAACTCTGTAGTAATCCACCATGTCTCATTCTCTCGGTCTTGACCAGTTGGCAATTCAAAAATCTAGCTACAAATCTAGAGATGTCATTCCTCATACCTTCCCACCAGTAGTGAGACTTCAAGGCATGATACATCTTCTTCTCGCCCGGATGCACACTGTAACAACTACAATGGGCCTCATTCAAGATGGTATCCTTTAGATCAGTCAAATTTGGAACAACCAATCTACCGTGAAATCTCAAGCATCCATCAGAAGCAACAACAAAATCTTTCGACTGACAATTCTGGGCTTTAATCTTCAACTCATGAATATACGGGTCGGTCCTCTGTGATGCTCTAATGTCTGCAACAATCTGTGATTCACCCTGACAAGAAGACCCCAAATGCTCATGGACTTTGGATATAGTCAACGACGTCAACATCGCAGGGTGGGCTTTCCTACTCAAAGCATCTGCCACTAAGTTCATCCGCCCAGGCTGATACTGAATCTCACAGTCAAAATCCTTGAGCAACTCCATCCAACGACGTTGCCTCATATTCAGATCTGACTGGGTGAAGATATACTTCAAACTCTTATGGTCTGTGTATACCACAAACTGCTCACCATACAGATAGTGACGCCAAATATTCAAGGCAAAAACAATGGCGACAAATTCTAGATCATGAACGTGGTATCTCGTCTCATGGGGCTTCAACTGTCGAGACACATAAGCTATCACTCGCCCGTTCTGCATCAATACACAACCCAGATCATTCAGAGAAGCATCGGAACAAACAACAAAACTGTGAGGATTGAGATTCGGTAATTAATGATTAAGTTATAAATTCAGATTTGGTTAAGAGTTGATCACGGGAGATGTGATTACCAAATTTCAGATTTGAGAATTTTGTCGAATCTGGTTAGTGGTTTTCAGATTTGACATAGAGTAGTTCAGATTTGAGTCGCTAGTTTTTATCGAATGAGATCTGAGTAGTTGAATTTGGCGCGAGAAGTGATGCGTCGTTGTTTCGCAATTTCAGATGTCTCTCTAGTGCGTGGAATCTGTTCAGGGGCATGATCAGATGTCAACGTGGATCAACGGTGCTGTGTAGCGAGCGAACGTTGATGGGAGAGTTAGCACGGAGATGCCACATGTACGTCGACGTTGCAGTTTTTATCGAATGAGATCTGAGTAGTTGAATTTGGCGCGAGAAGTGATGCGTCGTTGTTTCGCAATTTCAGATGTCTCTCTAGTGCGTGGAATCTGTTCAGGGGCATGATCAGATGTCAACGTGGATCAACGGTGCTGTGTAGCGAGCGAACGTTGATGGGAGAGTTAGCACGGAGATGCCACATGTACGTCGACGTTGCTGAGTTGACCATTGTTGTGGGCGTTAAACATATCTGGATGAGCGTGAGCAGCAGTGAGTGCTGG
Organism: Dorcoceras hygrometricum; assembly: GCA_001598015.1. NCBI lineage: Eukaryota > Viridiplantae > Streptophyta > Magnoliopsida > Lamiales > Gesneriaceae > Dorcoceras > Dorcoceras hygrometricum. The sequence goes on from KQ992973.1 coordinate 514,380, forward strand.
GATCTGTTTCAGAAGTGAGGCAGTGCGACATCGTTTTGCCTAGTTAGCGGGAACCCCTGATGCGACGCCGTTTCGATTAGTTGCGCACGTTAGAGTTAGCGAGGCAGATTTGTGAGCGTTGAGGACTCAGATTTGAGTTAGCGCTAGATCCAGATTTGAGGACTTGTGCCTTAGCGCTAGGATCTGTTGCTGAGATCTGATTTTGTCGGTGATTGACTTTCACTGTAGAATTTGATTTTCACTGTAGAATTTGACTTTTACAGTATGTTATATTGAATAGTGAACTTGAAAACTCATATCGAATTTTTATAATGCTGCCAGATGGATTACAGGTAATCGACCTATATATAAAGATTTTTATTGAAGTAAATAAAGGTTCCATTGGGAAAATTTTTTAAAAAACGTTTTAGTGTTTTTAAAGTTAAAAAAACTTAAAATATGTGTTTGGCTAATATTTTATAAAATATTTTTGAAAAATATTTTTAAAAACTAGTTTTAAGTACATTTTTTGAAGAACAAATTAAAGATATTTTATAATATTTTTAGAATACAAAATATAAGTAAACTTTATGTGAATGGCCAATTAGATTTTTTATTTTTTCAATGTTATTTTAATACTATTTATTAATTATAAATCATTTCTAAAATATTATATAAACATTTTTAATTTAAAAATATTGTTTTAAAAGAAGTTTCCAAACATATACTTACCTTTAAAAATACTTTCGAAACATCTTGCAAGATTTTTTAAAAAAAAATTTATAATTTTTTTAAAATTTGTTCAAACGGAGGCCAAGTATTTACCTAATGAATGAAAACGGATAAATCAAAAAACAATTGTAAGATTGTTGACTATTAGATACAACATTTAGCATTATCATTACTTAATAAAAACATTGTTATATAAGGAATTTCAAGAATTTAAATAGCTAAGTTACAACAATTTAGATTTTAGTATATACCACTCGATCTTGATACAATGAACTAGAGAGTATATGCAAGGGTTTCTTGTACTTTCATGTAGGAAGTGGTTATGTTATAAGTACTTTGCAGTATTTGTGAATATTATTTCTATTTTAATTTATACTTCAACTTCTGTAATTTATATTTAATAACTCGAAGTAAGATTATTGACTATAAATTACAGAAATTGAATTATAAGCCGATATTCACAAAAAACTTCTTTTACCGTTTTATAATTTAAAAAGGTGTTTACAAATATTTTTGAAACGAATCTGACTCTAGAATTTTTTTTTATAAAACATGTGCGGAATACATAAACTGAAAGTGTGGCTCGTTCCCTTTAAAAACATTTCTAAATCATTTTCCCAACAATACTTTAAATATAAATAAAAATATATTTAAAAACGTTAAAGCATCCATACAGTTTAAAGCCAACTGCGTAGAAGTACTGAAAATGAACATGTTTAAAACCAACATATGAAAAGCGTATCATAATAAAAGTGAAACATAAGTGCGGTCATGGGGTAGTGCTGCAGCAGGCGCTCAGAGGTCCTCACCACCAGTCGGGATGTACTCATCAGCATGGTCATCACCTGCACCATTTAAACCTAGTGAGCCTAGAGGCTCAGCATGCTCTATCTTGTATCATAACAAAGTACATACTAATAAAGTCGCATGCAAGCACATACTTGTAATAAAATAACGTTAAAACATGAATGTGTGCATGATCTTAAAACATTGCTTCATACATTTCATATCATAGCATAACATATAACATATATAAGGCATGACATCACATAACATGAAAAACGTATGAGTCGTATTCTGAAGTGTGACCATAGTCGATTGATCAATCTATAAACCAACGTACGCGGCGGTATGGTTCACCCGACCTTATCTCGGGATCCCTATATGTCACACCTCTATGCTGCACTTCATCATGATGTCAACACATGAATCCGAAAGCTCGTAATACATGAACAGAAGTTCAACGGGCCCGGTATCCCGCATCCCCTCATATAAGTTGTCACAAATCATTCAATCCTTGGGGTTTTGTCTTTTAAAAGAACATGCCTTTAACATTCATAAAACATTCATGATGCATGCATTTTGGAAAATTATGCAAGTTTAAAGTTTAGCCCGTTAATGTATTTTAATCCTTCCTTTAAAACATTTCCGTACATAGCATACTACATATATGATTAAATATAAATTCACGGGCTGCTATATTTTCTACTTCGATTAAGAACTGGTTCGGAGCCTGGCCCACTACTTCTGACTAAACATCAATCTTAACTTGGTCAACGACTCGAATGTTCACCCTTTAAAATCTTGACTACTTTTAATTCAATTTTGACTTTAGAAATCAAAGGTTAATTTTGACTAATTCAAAATCAATTCTGACTAATTCAAAATCAATTTTGACTTTAAAATGACAACTTAATTCAATTTTTGACTCAAATAGCCAATTTTGACCAAAAGACCGATTTTGACCAAATTAAAATCCAGAAATCAATTTTGACTCAATTAAAATTCCAAAGGTCCCAATTTTGACTTAAAATTCAAAAATAAACATAACTCTAATTATTTTAAAATTTTGACTCAATTTTAAAACATTTGGATAATTTCTTTAAAATTGGACCTTTGACTTAGCGATAAAAAAAAATACCAGGTCCATAATTAAAATAACTCGGGTCAACTTTAAAATATTTTGAATCGATACACGATGAATAGACCCGGTCCAATACGCTAACTAAAATATGTGCGCAGACTGTAACCAGGACACATGCTAGCCATAAAATTCATAACTAATTCGTTCCTCGACCAAATCGCTTCCCATTTGGACCTACGTGACCTAACTCAATGGGCTATCTTATGCAATCAACCTAGACCACACAGACCATATTGATCGACGTACCCGACCCCAACAACTCTACTGTCGCGCACAGACGACAAGCCAGGACACGTGCTGATCATAAAATTCATAACGAATTCATTCCTTGACCAAATCGCTTCCCGTTTGGACCTACGTGACCCCAAATTGATGGACTAACTACCTGAACCACCCTTGGACCAAAATCAAGCACCATGAACCACCCCTGACCGAAGCATCACAAAAACGAATGAAACACGTGTTGAAAATCATGATTCATGCATGGATCTCAAACATTATGCATAGATCTAATAAAATCACATACAGATCATGCATTGAACATTAAAAACAGTTTACTATGGCTTAAATGGTGAGAAAAAGAATCGATATTACATGCCTGGTTCGTAGGGAAGGTAGATCTGCTAGTTACCGATGTTGTAGACACGATATCGGGGCACGACCGGCTTTGGATCACCAAACTTCACCAACAATTCGAAACTTTGAGCTATGGGGGAGGAGGGGATGGCTGATTGTGATTATGGATGCTAGGTTTTGATTATCCCTAATGATTTAATTAAGAAAAGGGGAGAAAAAGGACATGATTTCCCCTCAATTTGAATGAAAAGATAATTAAAACTTTGAATTGGCATTGAAAATGGCTAATTTTCGAAATTAAAGCCTCCTCAAATTTAAAAACACCTTAAAATCTAATAAAACAGCTCGTATAGACGAAAAACGGGTTCCCCTCCAAAATAGTCATAAAAATCCCAATTTTCAGAATTATTGCTCAAAATAAAATAAATTTATTCTTAAAAATCCAATAACTTAAAAATTTCAAATTATTTTCATTCCGGTCGACCCTAATCTCATCCACGCGTCCGTAACTCAAACAGACTGAAAATCAAGACATGCATACCATGCACATAAAATCATAAATAAATCATAAAAGATGGCATGTAATCATCTAAAATAATTTTCTCCCTAGTTATGCACTCATTCTCACGTAATCTGGATTTCGGGGCGTTACAATTTTAAAACACTTCCATCATGGAAGTGCTTCTTAAAAATTCTTACAAACACTTCTTTAATCCTTGGAGCACGAGCTAACTTATCATTTGGAGACAGCAGAATCTGAGTGTATATCTATTATTATATGTACTAGTTAATCTGCATCCACAAAGGTGTTTTACAAATATTTCAAAACACTTCCACAATGGAAGTGCTTCCTAAAAGTTCTTACAGACACTTACTTAATCCCTCGGAGCACGAGCTAACTTATGATTGGAGACAACTGAATCTGAGTATATATCTATACTATCTATACTAGTTTATTTTCATTAGATCTAGCAAGTATATATGTTTATTCTATAAGTGGATGATTATACTAATATATAGTATGTAAATTATGAATTATCATATAATTTTGTTCAATCCCAACTTCAATACTTTCATTGATATATATCAACCAAGTACTAGTTGAATCGCACAAAGACGCTATTGGGATCTAAAAGAGTTAAAATATAAGCCCAGGAGTTCAGCGAGGGGAGGAGGGTGAATGAACTCCTTTTAGATTTTAAGAAAAACTCTTTTAGAAAATATTTTACAAGCCTTCAGCTTAACTCAGAGCGAAGTTATCAGCTGAGAGAATCTAAACATAATCTGTACTCTCGAGTAACAAAAATAATTGTGAGGAAATAACTGGATAGACAGTGATTTGTAGGGCGTTGTTAGTTGAAGAAGCCATGTGATAATATTTGAAAGAAAGGAATGTGTGGAATGATTCAAAAATGATTAAAGCTCGAAAGCTTTGTGTGCTAAGTGATGTAGTGATTTTTAAAGAGAGATTTTGAAAACGTAAAGAAAAGATATAACAATATATAATGCTATATGAACGGTGAAGAGACAATATGGTAAATGTATCGATCTATGATCGAAAGATATTTGAATTCAAAAATTTGTAACCGTACAATTTAAAAACCATTTTAAAAGGCGATAAAATAGCAATCTTTCAAACGTTACTATTTCAATTAAGAAATTGTTATTCAAACATCGTGATAATATCGTACTGTATATGTGTCTACTCTGTATCAGATCGACATGTACACATTTAGTAGACTTCTAAGCTTATATCTATTTGAATAATTCTTTCTGCCTGAATAGGTGTGCATAGAACTAAGAAATATCTAAGATAACTAAAATATTTCTAACATAAGAAAACTTAGCGTCTGACAGAGGCTTTATAAATATATCAGCAACTTGCTGATCTAATGAGACATGCTCCAGTCAGATGTATTTCTTTAGCACATGGTCTCTGATGAAGTGATGTCTTATGTCAATTTTCTTGGTTTTGGAATGCAACAGGGGTTCTGAGTGATAATGATGAACTTGTGTTTTCATAGAAATGGGTGCTTCGGTAGTACCAAATCAATAGTCTCTGAGCTGTTGATGGGAATAAAAAGATCAAATTAGACCAAACCTAACAATTTCAGATCATATAAGAGCTAATCTGAGTAAGGACAACTCAGTTTAAGAGCAGTATATAAGTTCATAACAGATCAGTTCAATCCAAAAGGTTAGAAGTGCAGATCTGATCAGCTTGGGATTTCAGTTAGGACAGAACAGATCCAACCAGAGAGCAGATCAGATTGGAGCTTCATTTGATAATAAGACCCAAGCTGAATTTGAGACATTGTCTTGAGAGATCTTTTATAGTCGCTTAACAACTTGGAAAAATAATCAAAATATATCAAAGTTGGTAATGTATAAAAATTTCCTATTTTGAGCAAAAAAAAGGTGTATTTAATGAAGCATTATGGAAAACAGTAAAAGAACTAAATGTGCAATAATTAAGTGGAGGCAAATGACGCGTATTCATCAGTTGAGTCTACTGGTAACATTTATTACCATATGAATCCAAAGACTATAAAAGGAGGAAGATTTGAATTGAAGAGCGGTGACTCAATCTTAATCTTTGAACTCTCCAACGCTCTCAACTTTCAAAAAGCTCTCAAAACATTCAGAAGATCAATTATCTTTTGTTATTTAATTTTAGATCATCTGTATTTATTACAGCTTAGAGATGAAAGTGTTAAACTTGCAATATGTTGAATATATATTCTAAGCCTTTCAAATAGTTATAAGATAACAATATCTATACTGTTATCAGAAGATAATACTAGGATTTCAGATCAGGTGCTGCCTGACTGAACGGTTTAGGATACCTTTATATTATTTAAAGTCTTCTAATGGAATACCTTCCAGATCGGAAGAAGGGGACACGTAGAAGCCTTGCTTCAAACTTCCAGAAACAATTCTTACTTTCAGCTGATTTTTTACGGCTCATGCATATTTGTTCACTATTTTGATTGAGCTATTTTTGCAAAAATAAATTTATTGCTCCAAAGATCAGCTTATACCGATTTCTGCTGTCAGGTGGTATCTCAGCTAATTTGCAAAAACATTTTAAAGATACAAATTTTTAAATGAGTTTATTGATCACCCCTCTAAATATGTGCTTACTTTTACGATCCTATCAAATGATATCAGAGTTGATTAATCTTGAAAGATCATTTGAACCGATTTCTTTTCAAAGATCAGATTTTAAAAGTCCTTCTAACATATATATGCAAGTTAAGTTTTCCGGCGGCTTGCAGTGACTTTGGGGAAATGGTAGAACTTTGACAAACCGCCTTTTTCATTGAAAACTAAACACATAGAGGGTTACAACGGTATAAAATTTGCAACCTAGTGATGTATGAGGAACAACAGTTTATTTTCAAAGTTAGACCAGTGTGCTGCCTCTTCGATGAAAGATTTGGACAGAGTTGATGTCATTGTCAAGAAGCTCAAAGGTATTGCATTCTTCATGAAAAAGGCCAATGAACTCAAATTTTTTCAGTCATAATTTATCAAGAAAACAGCTTGGTATATTTGCTCCATTAAATATATTATGGTAGTTGAGTATATTTGCCAAGTTTATATGTTCTAATGCTAGATATGAGTAGCATTACCCTTTCATATGTTGTTTGTGCTTAATTGTCAATAAGAATCTTTTTAATGTTTATAAAAATTGAGTTGGCAAACAAGTCTTGATTTTGTGTTGATTTGAATATATGAGTTTAATTTGATTTTTATGTTGATGCTAGTTTGATTGACTCATGCTCTTATATGTTGGACATTGATTTGTTTAAATTATCCTCTCTAGAAACTTCGGACTGGAACTATGCGCTACAAAATGTTTAAAGGTTTTAAAATTTTTCAAGCTCATGTTATGAAGAAAATGGAGTATGATTCTTGAAGTACAGTTATATCTCGTATCGAGCTGACACAAATAATTCGAGATTGTATGATCATCATTTTTTCGTTTGTGAGTTTACTGGTTGATATCACAATGATATTTTTCAATACCTTGATCCACTTGAACTAATATAGTGACAGGGGAAAAATGGAAAAACAGGGAAGAGATACTATATCATTTATCTCATAATCCTTGTAATGAATAAAAAACAAGTAGCATGTGATTTTTAATTTTTTTCTCAGCTATGGACAATTGAGGAAGAAATTCACTTCATGCATACATTCACAAAAAAATTTCAAATGTGTCCACCTCTCATTTGTTAAAATTTTCATTTTAAAAATTTATGAGAGATCCCTTTTTGATATTTTAATAGGAGTTTTAATTGCAAATTTTAAGGGGGGACAATTTTTTATCATCATGTTGTTATTACCATTCTGTTTCTTAACCTTTTTGTTATCACAAAAAAGGAACATGTTATTATGTATATTTACTTTATCAAGTTTTTTTATCATAAAAAAGGTGGTGATTGTTGGATATGGTAATTTATCAATCTTGATTTTGATGATACAAAATTTTTTATGTTGCACATGTTTAATCAAGTGTGCAGAACATATGTAGATAATCTGAATAAGATTGGTCAGCAAACAGATCAGCCAGCAATCAGACCAACTCAGCAGATCAGCCAGCAATCAGAGCAAATAAGCTCAACAACACAGATCAGCTCAGCAGATCAGCACAACAGTGATCAGCTGAACAGTAAATATCAGCCAACAATCAGATCAGATACAAATAGAACGCACCGGGCCTTGAGCTGGTTTTACGGGCTGATCCAAGCTGTGATATGATATGAGTTGTTGTGATCTGATCCGAGCTGCATGATTTGATCTGTTAGATTAATTACTCAATTAATCATAATTACAAGAAAGCATTAAAATAGGGCTAAAATTTTTCGTTTTGGGCCTGAACGGAAATCATCTCTTAAAATACATTCATAATCAAAATAGGATTTAACTCAAAATCCAACACATCAATAACAACAAATACGGGTAAGATACAAGTCAAAATCCCCAAATACATAATAACACAGGGAATCCCCTGGTTCAATACATAATATATAATAACTATGACTTAGATCGGGGATCTACCAGCTGACGCTCCACTCTGTCCAGCTGGATTACCTGAAGATCCTGCAGAGGCCAATCACAAACTAAAACAGCCCAAAAACAGGGAAAAAAAACGAGGTCAAACCTCAGTACGAAGATCATCTAAAAAGAATCAACAATATCAAACATGCAATATTTCAAACGTGCAATGCATGTGGGCTACCAAGAATCATCGGTAGGCTAGGCACAACGACTTAGCTTTACGGAATCAAATCCTGTGATATTCAGGTACGACAGATCAGCCGCTCATCACAGTGTAGTGGTATTCAGGCACGACAACTCAGTCGGCCACCACATCAATAGCGACGTTGGACCTTTCAGGCACGATGCCTCAGCCGGCCGATCACAACGCGCAAAGAAATTCAGTTCACAAAGGGATCAGGCTCAATATGAAATGCGTGAATGCCAAGAAGACTCATGCTTAAAATAAAATGCATATAAACAGCACAGAACCATCACACAATCAGCACAAGATCACAGCAGCTCATACACGAAGGAAATATTCACACATTGATATCAAAGCTGCTAAATCTAGCTCAATTTGTACCTCAAATCTCAGCTTCTACCTCGACAGATTTCACCTAAACTCAGCACCAATAGCCCGCTCAATCTTTCTTCCTCACCAGCTCACAGAGAAACACAACGGGGACTGCTCGAAAGCTCAAATCTGTCAAGACATCTAATAATCAGCTCACATCAAAGCTCATCCAGCTTATAGTCTAACGCTTCGTAGCCTAAATCAGCTACCTCAAATCTACAGAGCACTATCCAGCTCTAAATCAAAGCTTAAATCAGTAAGGAATCACTTACTCAAAGCTGCTAAAGAACGGAAGAACTATCGGCTGGAAATTGCGAAGATATTCAAACTCTACAACTACTTCGCGCTCCTTCAACACGTCGATTCACGTCTCCAAACTGGTATCAATCGAAAGCCCTAAGGAAGATGAGCTCAACGACCAATCTTGCTCCAAACGGCGGCGTAAATCGACGAAAATCGAAGGAAATAGGGTTCGAGTGAACAGTAAGGGTTTCGAAGACTCTTGGAAGAATATAAGAAATACCGGGGTCCAAAATCGACTAAGTGTTGATCGACACTTATTTTAATTCCCCAGTCAATGCTACAATAAAAGTCAACCACTCAGATCTGAACGCTATCTCAGATCTTAGCGCTAACCCAGATCTGGCTTCTCTACGCTATACTAGCGCGCGATCACCAAACGACGTCGCATCAGAGTCCTGTTCAAAACAAACACCCACACGTGGACTCGCTTGTGTACCTCCAGATCTGGTCCAATCTGAAATCATCAAACCGTACTGGTCTACACCAACTCACGAACCGGACCGGTCCACATGGTACCATTGACCAACGCGTGACTTCCCCAAGTTGACGCGCACATCTGCTCACACCCACTGAACATATTTCACTCGACCAGTGCCAAATCTGGTCTACTCTAAACGACACCGCATCACTTATACTCAACCCGCGCATACCCGGGTAATCCAAAACGACATCGTTTCACTTCTCTCTCAACGCAACTTGCTCAAACACACAAGGAACAGATCTAGAGACCCAGGTTTTACTCAAATCTGAAAATGAAGAATCGGTCTACTCAAACCACAAATCAAACCTATTCTCCCAGCGCCTCTAATACACTTGCGCGAGGTATTCTCCAAATCTGAACACCAGCGATAAACAATATACCAAATCTATCCAGCGCTACGCTCTCCCTTACTCAACGATACTCACCCGATACACTTCTAAATCAAAACCGAAGCTCATATACTCAAATCTGCCCACATCCAAAGCTGATCTCACAAACAACTTTGACCAATATTCCTAGGCTGAATACCCGATAATTCTTAAGGCATATTTCTCCGATTAAATCCTCATACCCATTCAAATCTTCTCAAACATCTTACGAGATTAAATCGGGCTAATTCATAAAATCTGTTCGTAACATGCCACTGATCACATTCTGTTAATTGCAGTCCTCAAATCCTCCCCACCTTAAGATATTTCATCCTCAAAATCAGGTGACAGATACAGATCTTAACTAACAGCAACTAAAATATCACCCGGACTAAAATATAACAATTCTCCAGAATTCTCAAATCTTATCAAAAACCTAGCATATCTCAAAGCTTACAGAATCACTCGTCAAGCTACAAAACAACTCAACACATCAATCAGCAAGCTAGAAAATTACCTGGATCAAAATTGCGAATGCTCAAACAGATGAGGCCACTCTTGTCTCATCTTCTCTTCAACTTCCCAGATAGCTTCCTATCTACCATGCTTGCTCCATTGGACCATTACCAACGGTATATTCTTATTTTGCAGTTGTTTCTCCTTCCTATCCAGGATCTGAACTGGATATTCAACATAGCTCAGGGTTTGATCCAACTCCACTTCATCAGTTCTTAGCACATGGGACGGATCTGGCTCATACTTCCTCAACATTGACACATGAAACACATCATGTATCGCTGCTAACTCAGCAGACAATCGTAATCTGTATGCCAAAGATTCAACCCTATCAAAAATCTCAAAGGGACCAACGAATCTAGGAGCCAATTTATCCTTAAATTTGAATCTCATCACGCTCTTGAAAGGAGAAACTTTCAGAATTACTTGATCGCCAACCTGAAATTCCAAAGGTCTGCGTCTCTTGTTAGCGTAGCTAGCTTGACGATCTTGTGCAGCTTTCATTCTACTCCGAATCAACTCAATCTGATATTTCATATGCTGCACAAATTCAGGAGTAAACAACTGTTTCTCACCAACTTCTTCCCAACAAATTGGTGATATACACTTTCGACCATACAAAGCTTCAAATGGGGCCATCCCGATAGTCACTTGGTAGATCTTGTTGTACGAAAACTCGACCAAGGACAAAGAATCCTGCCAGCTACCACTGAAATCCATTACAATTTCTCGCAGCATATCCTCCAAAATTTGAATGGTCCTCTCTGATTGGCCATCTGTCTGAGGGTTATAAGCTGTACTCATAGCCAATCTCGAACCCATAGCTGCTTGCAAGCTCTTCCAAAATCGGGAAGTAAATCTTGATCTCTATCAGACACTATCGAAACCGGCACTCCATGCAATCTAACCACATGGTCAATGTACAGTCTGGCCATCTTCTTCATAGAACACCTCAGATCATAGGGAATGAAATGGGCTGACTTCGAAAGTCTATCAAGCACCACCCAAATCGCATCACATCCCCTATTTGATCTAGGTAAATGCATTACAAAATCCATGGAGATGTGCTCCCAATTCCATTGAGGCACTTCTAAACTCTGTAGCAATCCACCAGGTCTCATTCTCTCAGTCTTGACCTGTTGACAGTTCAACAAACATCGTGCTACAAATCCAAAGATGTCATTCCTCATACCTTCCCACCAGTAGTGAGACTTCAAGGCATGATACATCTTCTTCTCACCCTGATGCACACTGTCTCATTCTCTCAGTCTTGACCTGTTGACAGTTCAACAAACATCGTGCTACAAATCCAAAGATGTCATTCCTCATACCTTCCCACCAGTAGTGAGACTTCAAGGCATGATACATCTTCTTCTCACCCTGATGCACACTGTAACGACTAAATTGGGCTTCGTTCAAGATGGCTTCCTTCAGATCAATCAAATTCAGAACAACCAATCTTCCACGATATCTCAAGCATCCATCAGAAGCAACGGTAAAATCTTCCGGCTGACCATTCTGGGACTTAATCGTCAACTCATACGGGTCAATTCTCTGCGCTGCTCTAATGTTTGCAACAATCTGTGGTTCAACATGACAAGAGGAAACCAAAAATTACTGATACTCCGGCTGAAAACGCCACCCAGAAGTCCCCAAATGCTCATGGACTTTGGATATACTCAACGATGTCAACATCGCAGGTTGGGCTTTCATACTCAAATCATCTGCCACTAAGTTCATCCGCCCAAGCTGATACTGAATCTCACAGTCAAAATCCTTGAGCAACTCCATCCAACGACGTTGCCTCATATTCAGATCTGACTGAGTGAAGATATACTTCAAACTCTTATGGTCTCTGTAAACCACAAACTGCTCACCATACAAGCAATGACGCCAAATCTTCGGCGCAAAAACAATGGCGGCCAACTCTAAATCATGAACGGGGTATCTCGTCTCATGGGGTTTCAACTGTCGAGATTCATAAGCTATCACTCGCCCGTTCTGCATCAATACACAGCCCAAACCATCCAGAGAAGCATCAGAACAAACAACAAAACCTCCAGAACCTTAAGGCAAAGCCAACACAGGAGCAGTAGTCAACTTCTACTTGAGCAACTGGAAACTCGACTCACATTCATCTGTCCACAGAAATCTTCTATCCTTCTGGGTCAACTGCGTCATTGGCTTGGCTATCGAAGAAAAACCCTCAATGAAATGCCTGTAGTAGCCAGCCAAACACAAGAAACTACGGACCCAGTTAAGAACTACTTCGACCTTACTATGATCCACCAAAATACCTTCTGCAGATATGACATGACCCAAAAATACTACCTTATCCAGCCAGAATTCACACTTGCTGAACTTTGCATACAGCTGTGAGTCTCTCAATTTCTGCAACACCAATATCAAGTGTTCGTTATGCTCTCTGAAATTCCTCGAATACAACAAGATGTCATCTATGAAGACAATCACAAAATGATCTATGTACTCACTAAAGACGCGATTCATCAAATCCATGAAGACAGCAGGAGCATTCGTCAATCCAAACGGCATCACCAGAAACTCATAATGCCCGTATCTAGTCCTGAACGCCGTCTTCGCCACATCAGCGTCTCTAATCTGCAATTGATGATAACCAGATCGCAGATCGATCTTAGAGTACACTGACGATCCCTGCAGCTGATCAAACAAGTCATCAATCCTCGAAAAAGGATACTTGTTCTTGATCGTCTCTTTATTCAACTGCCAAAAATCAACACACATCCTCATAGATCCATCCTTCTTCTTCACAAAGAGAATCGGAGCTCCCCAAGGCGACATACTCGGCCTAATAAATCCCTTCTCAAAAAGATCACGCAACTGATCCTTGAGCTCCTTCAACTCACCTGGCGCAAATCGATAAGGGGCTCTCGAAATCGGGCTTGTTCCTGGCACCAACTCAATACTGAAGTCAATCTCTCGTCTCGGAGGGAATCCAGGAATCTCATACGGAAAAACATCTGGGAACTCTCGAGCAATCGGAACATCACTCAACTCTATCCACGATTCTCGGGAAACATCTAGGGCATAAATCATAAACCCTGAATTCTCTCGTGACAACAAGCTAAACATCTCCATGGCAAACACTAGTGGAATCTTCGATCGCAAATCCGCACCGTAGAAATCTCACTTCTCTACAGATTGAGGTCAAAACCTCACTACACCATGAAAAAAATCTACAGTCGCTCTATGACAACACATCCATACCCAAGATGTAGTCAAAATATCTAATCTCCAAGACAATCAGATTAGTCACCAACACATTCTCATCAAATCTAATCACACAATCCAAAACCACTTCACAAGACATCAACCACACACCAGCAGGAGTAGATACAGATACAACATCACAAAGTGGGGTAAAACTCAACCCACACTCATGCACAAACGAATCAGATATGAAGGAGTGTGATGCTCCTGTATCAAACAAAACTCGTGCAGGAAAATCAAAGATAGCACAAGTACCTGCAATAACTTCTCTAGGCATATCATCAGCTTGCTCTCTCGTCAAGGCATTCACCTGAGCTTGTTGCGGTCCCGAAAACTGAGGTCTAGAAGATCCTCCGAACCTAGACGATTCTCATGGTTGGAATCCTGATCGTTGGGACTGAGCAAGAGGTTGTGGTCTCTGCGAAGAACCACCAGCTGAACCTTGCTGCGACTGATTCGAAAGTTGTCCTCCTGGAATAGGACAAAATCTAGCAAAATGTCCCGGCTGCCCGCACCTATGAGAAGGACCTTGAACTCCACGGCACTGTGAAGTCATATGGCGACCTCCGCACTGTCACACATCACTCCTCTGGAGCCACTACCACAGAGCTGACAGAACCAAAAGAACTCGAATTCGATCATCTCTTGAACTTCTTTCCTCGAGGCTTGACCTCTGGCGATTCAACTACTGTGAAGTCTGAGGAGGTTGAAACGATGGCATCGCTTCGGGCATAGGTTGAAAAGTGCATCCAGTTGTCGGCTGAACCAGATTCTGCGCTTCCAACAGATTCTCCTCAATGTCTACTGCTCTATCCACTGCCTAAGCATGCGTCACAGGAGAACCAGCCAACACCATACGGAAAGGCCTCAAACCTCTCAGAAACTTGTTCCTCTTTGTCCTCTCCTGGTTAGCAACGTGGGGAACATACGATAGAAGCGAAGAAAACTGTCTAGCATACTCAGCTACTCCCATGTTTTCTTGCTTCAGATTATCGAACTCCCGCTCATGGTTATTGTAGTAGGACTCAGGGTATACTCCTGTCGAAAATCTGCACAGAAGCTCTCCCAAGAAATCAAAGTACCACTCTCTCTCATGACTCGAGAAGTACCTTTCCACCAACGTTGAGCATTATCCCTCAACTGCAAAACGACCAACTTCAATCTCCTCTCCTGAGAGTACTCCACCGTGTCAAACAATTCCCCCATATGTTCCAACCAGCCTTCAGCCATCAGACCACTCTCGGCATTTGTGAACGTAGGGGGATTCATCCTCTGGAACCTAGCCAGAACTAGCTCCATCTCGCCAATCTGTCTAGTCACATCTTCCACCTCTGTCTGCCTAGCATGACGACACAAAGATACACTATGCTGCTCAACATCCTCATTGCTCTCGGGAGACCTAGACTCCTCACCAGTCTGCCTAGAGATTCTACTCCTACCTCTCCTCGGCGGCATCTATCAAAACTCAAGGTAAGAACCAACAGATATAACACAGAGGCAGATATTTACATCATAGAAAGCACAGAGTCAATCACAAATAAAAACTCAAACTCTGTGCCTAGACTCGAGTGTGATGAAAAAGAAATCGAGCGTATCCCAGTTTAAGCTCTGATACCAAAAATGTCAGGCCACGTGCGCTAAATCATAGATTAATTACTCAGTTAATCATAATTACACGGAAGCATTAAAATAGGGCTAAAGTTTTCGTTTTGGGCCTGAACGGAAATCATCTCTTAAAATACATTCATAATCAAAATAGGATTAACTCAAAATCCAACACATCAATAACAACAAATACGGGTAAGATACAAGTCAAGATCCCCAAATACATAATCACACAGGGCATCCCCTGGTTCAATACATAATATATAATAACTGGGACTCACATCTGGGATCTACCAGCTGACGCTCCACTCTGTCCAGCTGGATTACCTGAAGATCCTGCAGAGGCCAATCACAGACCAAAGCAGCCAAAAAACAGGGAAAGAAAACGAGGTCAAACCTCAGTACAAATAGCATCTAAAAAGCATCAACAATATCAGACATGCAACATTTCAAACGTGCAATGCATGTGGGCTACCAAGAATCATCTGTAGGCTAGGAACAACGACTCAGCTGTGTGGAATCAAATCCTGTGATATTCAAGTAAGACAGATCATCCGCCCATCACAATGTAGTGGTATTCAGGAACGACAACTCAGTCGGCCACCACATCAATAATGACGTTGGACCTTTCAGGCATGACACCTCAGCCGGCCGATCACAACGCGCAAAGAAATTCAGTTCACAAAGGGATCAGGCTCAATATGAAATGCGTGAATTCCAAGCAGACTCATGCTTACAATAAAATGCAATAAACAGCACAGAACCATCACACAATCAGCACAAGATCACAGCAGCTCATACACGAAGGAAATATTCACACACTGATATCAAAGCTGCTAAATTTAGCTCAATTCGTACCTCAAATCTTAGCTTCTACCTCGATATATTTCACCTAAACTCAGCACCAATAGCCCCCTCAATATTTCTTCCTCACCAGCTCACGGTGAAACACAACGGGGACTGCTCGAAAGTTCAAATCTATCAATACATCTAATAATCAGCTCACATCAAAGCTCATCCAGCTTATAGTCTAACGCTTCGTAGCCTAAATCAGCTACCTCAAATCTACAGAGCACTATCCAGCTCTAAATCGAAGCTTAAATAAGTAAGGAATCACTTACTCAAAGCTGCTAAAGAACAGAATAACTATCGGCCGTAAATCGCGAAGATATTCGAACTCTACAACTACTTCGCGCTCCATCAACACGTCGATTCTGTTAGAGTAGATGCCCAACTAGCCAACTTGTGGCGTGTGGGTTTTATAGACTCTTGTATATGACAATCTTTATTTATGAAATACGCATTTATTTATGGCATTCTTTATCTTCATTATGATTATAATGTTAACAATTGTGTTGGATAAAGACCTAGAATGCACCATAGTGTATGTTAGATATGATAGTGGATATGATGGCTATCATCAAATACATCTAATAGTCACTGTGTATTCTGAATTCGTTCCTAGTCGATTGGGCCGTCAAAATGAGGATAAGGCCGCCCGAGCTTGATACTGGCATCTGCGATGTGAATTACCATGTTTCATTGGTAGGGAACATTGTGATGTTCTGAGCATACAAATGGATAGTGACCTGGTGATCTATCGAACTACCCTCGTTCGGACTTTCCAAGTGGTTACCATTTGTCGAGTGGATAAGTCCGAGGTCTTGGTTGTACTGATTAGTCCTCACTACTCGAAACGTCATTGAGACTCTACATGATAGGCGCCTCACTTTGACCCATTTGCCGACTCATTTGGGGTCATTAGGTGGCGGGATTGGGTGAGGTCCCGATGCATGTAGGAGTCGATGCTTCGTTATCGAGGATTCACCGCTCGCTTTCATGCATGGATATCCTATGTTATCTGAGGAGACAATAGTGTGATAAATCTCTGGCCAGAGTACTGGATGTGTTTTAGGTAAATGGATTTGCCTAGTAACACTCGCGATGTCACTATTTGATCTCCAAGATGTATGCATAGTTATCGGATCTATAGCGACTCTCGATTTACCAATGGTCGTTGATTTGATCGGGATATATGTGTTGAAAGGACCGTACTGTACGCTAACCACGACCAACTGGTTCTTGCAGGCACTATCAGTGATACCTAGGGGATCATGAGGCGATGTTGCTAGTCGCTTTACCATGATCCGATGGGTCGGTCTGAAATTGCGATTTCGGAGTCACAATGGTTGTGGGCCCACGGCTAGCTGTATCCCTAAACCATTGAGGGTCACACAAGTACTAGATTCATGATTTCCGCATGGAAAATGAGCTCAATGTGTTGAGCATAGGAGGAGGATTTTAGGGAGTGCGACTTCCTAAAAGTCAACAGGGGTCAAATTGCGATTTCCCAAAGTTGAGGGGCTAAACTGTAATTTGGACTAGGTGGTCTGAAAAATTGTTTTCGCATCATAATATTCAGTTTTTGAAACTGTGTCGATCGGTCCGATCTGATCGTAGATCAGAATTGTGATGAAGCCACGGTGATACGGTTGAAACGAATGTTCATATGGACCTGGGCCCGCCCCAGGCCCATTGGACTAGTGGAAGCCCATCATTGGTCTACTTATGCTAGACCTAGGGCTACACATCATCGGGGCAAATTTTAAACTTCCGATGCGCCCCCGGGAAACGGGATTCGGATCCGCCACTGTCGCCAATAGATTCAAGTCTCCAAACTGGTATCAATCGAAAGCCCTAAGGAAGATGAGCTCAATGCCACCAATCTTGCTCCAAACGACGGTGTAAATCGATGGAAATCGAAGGAAATAGGGATCGAGTGAACAGTAAGGGTTTCGAAGACTCTCGGGAAGAAGATAAGAAATACCGGGGGTCCAAAATCGACTAAGTGTTGATCGACACGTATTTTAATTCTCCAGTCAACGCTACAGTAAAAGTCAACCATTCAGATCTGAACGCTATCTCAGATCTTAGCGCTAACCCAGATCTGGCTTCTCTACGCTATACTAGCACGCGATCACCAAACGACGTAGCATAAGATTCCTGTTCAAAACAAACACACCACACGTGGACTCGCTCGCGTACCTCCAGATCTGGTCAAATCTGAAATCATCAAACCGTACCGGTCTAAACCAACTCACGAACCAGATCGGTCCACACAGTACCATTGACCAACACTTGACTTCCCCAAGTTGACGCGCTCATCTCACACTCACTGAACATATTTCACTCGACCAGCGCCAAATATGGTCTATGCTAAACGACATCGCATCATTTATACTCAACCCGCGCATACCCGGGTAATCCAAAACGACATCGTTTCACTTCCCTCTCAAGGAAACTTGCTCAAACACACAAGTAACAGATCTAGACACCCAGATCTTACTCAAATATGAAAATGATGAACCGGTCTGTTAGGCTCAAGCGCTTACCACTAGGCCAAAAGCTATAGCTATTAGCCAAGGTGCAACTTTATTTCCTTATAATGTGGCAGTGCAGAGTGCACCTATTATGTGCGTTAGGGTTGGGCTATTAGGCCCATGAGTCAGGGGAGGTGCGTGTCTAACTGCTGGTTCTGTCTCAATTCCCTTAGAGATCAGTCTTACCCTTCCCCTACCGCCGGTCCTATCCCCAACAGAGATAGTATTACCTGTTAAGATCTGGAATCACACTTTTATAGCCCACATGACCAACCAGATCAAACGGCGCAACGTCAGAAGCTTGACGTATGAGAACTTCCCAGGAGGTCATCCATCCCAATACTGTTCTCACCCTTGCACGCTTAACTCAACAATCCTCCCCCCAAGAAGTATAGAAAATGCTTCTTGGGAGACTCGAACCCCTGACCTTACTCTGATACCAATTGTTAGGATCAAGCGCTTACCACTAGGCCAAAAGCTATAGCTGTTAGCCAAGGTGCAACTTTATTTCCTTATAATGTGGCAGCGCAGAGTGCACCTATTATGTGCGTTAGGGTTGGGCTGTTAGACCCATGAGTTTGGGGAGGTGCGTGTCTAACTGCTGGTGCTGTATCAATTCCCTTAGAGATCAGTCTTACCCTTCCCCTACCGCCGGCCCTATCCCCAGCAGAGATAGTATTACCCGTTAATATTTGGTATCACACTTTTATAGCCCACATGGCCAACCAGATCAAGCGGCACAACGTTAGCAGCTTGACGTAAACTTCCCAGGAGGTCACCCAGCCCAGTACTGTTCTCACCCTTGCACGCTTAACTCAATTGTTAAGATAAAATTTATAAGTTTTGGTGATAACAAAAACAAGACTAAGAACTGAAATTAAGACTAAGATCTGGATGTTAAGTATTCACAGAAGAGAAGGAATTTTATCAGATCAGAACTGAGCAAACCAGATGCGAGCAACCCAGATTCGATTGTATCAGTTTCAAAGTATATCAGATTTGGGTATTCGGGTTATCTCAGTTATCGGGTTAAGGACTTCAGATCAGAGGGTATCATATTTGGTTCAGAGGCTACGGTAACAGATTCAGTTATATTGGTTCAGAAGGTATATTTCAGATCCGAGTTTATCAGATGAGAACGGACTCAGTTTTGAGTCCATTCCGAGTATTTTCAGTTATTATTTGTCAGATCTCGGGAACAAAATTCAGATCTCACCGAGTTACTGGTTACAGATCTGACAGAGAGTATTGATTGAGTAAAGTACAAAAAGGGGGAATAAATTCGTAAAGGATACAAGAATTCAGATCTGGCAGATCTACTATTCTACAAAAAGTGGAATAATTCAGATGTGACGGCTATACGAGCAAAGAGATATATCTTGCAGCTTTTCACAAAGGGAAAGAGAGCAGATTTCAGCTTTCAGTGTTAAAACAATTGAAAGCTTCGAATTTCTTCAGATGTTATCAAATGATTATTTGAGAGAAATCAACGGTCACGATTTAAGCAGATAAATCCTGTTAGACAATTTGAATTGAAGAGACAAGATCAGAGCTATTTTGAGTATAGTTGCACAGTACGCAGAGTTGGTACAACCGATGTTTACCTACTTTGGTATATAAGTCAACTCAGCTCTGACAAGCGCAGACAACCTTATGCATAGCATTAATGGAGCATTTAATGCGGTGATACGATGAAGATATGCAAGCAAAGGTTGTGTCTACTGGCTAATTAATGACCGTGGAAGATGGGAGAGTATAAATAGCTGGAGATTTCAAACAGAGAAGCTCTCGGTGATTTTTAGCTCTCTGACATTTCTTACGTTCTCGGTGATTTTGAAAAAGCTCTAGAAACTCCAGTACTCTCAATCTCTCTGGGATATTCAAACGCTCATTCAAAATCTTCTAAGTCCCAAAGTTCAATCTCGAAGAACATTTTCGTTCAAGTTCTCATTAGATAAATCTTTGAGATATCTTCTGGTTTACTTTTGTAAACAGGTTTCATTGTATTAAAAGCAGAAGATTTACAGTACTCAACTATATAGTGTTCATTGTATATTCAGTTTTGAGTCTGTAACGAACGTGCTTCTTGAAGCAGTTCAAAAATTACGTTGATTGTAGTGTAGTAGAAGTTGCTAGAAGTTCATTTGGAGCGAGGCTAAGTGATCGGGTGTAGACAGAGGCTGTGTACATTAAATTTTTCTAGTGGAACCTTCCTGAAAAGAAAGAAGGGGAGACGTAGGATCTTCAGATCTGAACTTCCACAAACAAATTCCTGATCCTTGCACTTTTATCTATTGCATCGTATTTATTTTACATAACTGTTCACTGTTTAATCGACTTCTTTCCGCACAATATTTGTTAGTCGAGAAAACAGATTTGAACTGAGAGCCTCAGATCTGGTAACTCATATCTGAGTTAAGAAAGGCTTGTAAAAACAGTTTTAAAGGTTTCGAAAAATAAAAAATCGACAGGAATTCATTCAACCCCCCCCCCTTCTGAACTCATATGCTCATTTTAACTATATTTCCGATTCCATTGATCATATCACGGTCTACTCAAACCGCAAATCAAACCGATTCTTCCAGCGCCTCTAATACACTTGCGCGAGGTATTCTCCAAATCTGAACTCCAGCGATAAACAATATACCAAATCTATCCAGCGCTACGCTCTCCCTTACTCAACGATACTCACCCGATACACTTCTAAATCAAAACCGAAGCTCATACACTAAAATATGCCCACATCCAAAGCTGATCTCACAAACAGCTTTGACCAATATTCCTAGGCTGAATACCCGATAATTCTTAAGGCATATTCTCCGATTAAATTCTCATACCCATTCAAATCTGCTCAAACATCTTACGAGATTAAATCGGGCAATTCCTCAAATCTGTACGTAACACACCACTAATCACAACCTGTTAATTTACAGTCCTCACAAGCTCGGTCTAACCATCTAAGTCAAATCAGATAAGACAGAATTCATAATTGACCAAAAGTTTTCAGAATCCTTTCCAACAGCTATCTTTGTGCCTAACATTCATATTAGATCTGTAAGCTAAAAATACAATACTTGTGAGATTAACAAGAGTAGAATAGCATTATAGAAGAACGAAGAGAAGAAATAACAAGATAGAGGAGAACAAAAAGAGGGAATCCTACTTGAAGATATCAGTTAGATGAGAACACGTCCCAAAGTGTGAGGATATATTTGAGTATAGACACTGTAATTGATTATTTTTCTCACACACACCAATCACTCACACAAAACGAGAGATGAGCTTAAGTTCTTAGTTAAGTGAAGTTGTTGTAAAATTTCAGAATGTGTATTCTATACAGATTGAGAGTTCTAGGAGTCTCTTTGTGGGTATTGAATGTAAGTCCCAACTGAGGTGGGTTTTGTACAAAGTGTTGTACTCACTAAAGTCTTCTAGTTGATTATTCTTTCAATGGAATTAGAGGATATGTAGAAGATGTTGTTTTCGAACTTTCATTAATAAATTATGTGTTTACCTTATTGCATTCATTCATGATTTTCATATGTTTTGTTGAAACATTTTAGGTGCTTGATAAAATGCTTCAACCAAACTGATTTTGCAACTTCACTTGCATATTTTTCAAATGTTTTACAAATTGCATCAATTGTTTTTAGAGGATTATGTCGAGTTTCTTTCTCTATTCGTGAAAACCAAACTTGATATAATCTCTCGGTGCTCAGGTTTTCAAGAACCGGAGTTATTGCAATTCCATGACGAATTTTTTTTATAATTGATAATTGTTGAGTTAAGCGTGCATGGGTGGGAGAAGTACTGAGATGATAACCTCTGTTAAGCTCTCGTACGTCAAGCTGCTGACGTTAGGACGCTTGATCTGGTTGGTCAGGTGTCAGGTGGGCTATAAAAGTGATGCCAGATCTTAACAGATAATACTATCTCTGCTGGGGATAGGGTCGGTGGAAGGGTAAGGGGTAAGACTGATCTCTAAGGAAAATGAAACAGCACCAGCAGTTAGACACGCACCCTCCTCAGACTCATGGGCCTAATAGCCTGATCCTAATGCACATAATCGTACACTCTGCGCTGCCAAATTATAAGGAAATAAAGTTGCACATTGGCTAACAGTTATAGCTTTTGGTAAAGCAACGAACGCTCGGTCCAACAATAATACACCTCCTCTCTAACTTGTTATTCATCTCATCAACATATATACATATATATTACATATATTTCGGTAAAGTAGCATAACCTGAAATGTGTTTAATAATAACCTAATGTATATGTATGTTGAGGAATATTTGTAATAATATGATGACATAGTTTATCTTTCATTAAAAAGTGAATATATTTTGTTCTAGACGTGTATTTAATTTGGGTTCCACCGCTAATAATAAATTTGTTTAATTGATGTATTAGGTATAAATATAATGAGAGATCATGAAGAATACTTACGATGCAGAACCCTTTCCATTTGTGAATATTATAGAATGGAAAAAGATCTCTAAATAATTTAAAAAGAAATTAGAATTTCAATCTCTCTAAACATCCCCGAACTTTTAAATCTAGAAAAAAAAATCCACACGCATTTCCATCCATCTCAAAGTATGTTTTTTATAATCAATATTTACAAGTAGAAAATATGGCAATATTTTTATTCGAGATTCAGGACTGATTGTTGGTACTTGGAGAAATATATGCATTTTTCTATGAAACATGACGTGTAGAATTAGAACAGTTTTTTAAATATTAGATTGGAGCAAATATGCATTTTTTTCGTTTCTACACAATCTTACTTATTTAAATATTTGAAATTCAAACTGTAACGCCCAAAAAATCTATAAATCCACGAGTTATTTAATTTGTTTTGGAGGGATTTAACTGCTATTTTCTGTCGATTTTTATAGCAGCTTTCGTTTGAGTTGAGTTCTTCCGTTCCCTTTAACCCAGGCGGTTCACGAGCGGTTCCAGTTGAAGTAAAATCGAGCACAGTTCAGCTTTAAAAAAATATTTTCCTTTAATGATTACCGTAAGCGCGCCTTTAGCACCTTTTAAAGCACATTTAATACTAAAGGCCGTCATGTGCATTCCAGCGTGAATAATTATTGTGGGTGTGCTACAGACAACGGCGCTCTGTTTAATTGCTTCTCTAAGGCGTTGATTGTGCATTCTCTAAACCACAAATCAAGTAAAATATTTTCTCCAGAGTAAGATTTTCCATCGTGCTCGTGGGGTATTCGGGCCGGAGCTGTTCTCTGTAACCCGCTGCTAAGCTAAGGCAAATAAACTCTATTTCTTGCTGCTTCTGTGAAAGCATATTATTAATCGCTTTCTTTGCGTGCTGTTTTCTTTCTGCTTGCATATGTTTCAGAGTTCAGTAATATTTAATGTTTTCAAAAGATTTTAGGATTTGTACACCTTCGACGGTTTCGAAAATGCTTTTAAAGTTTCCCAAATGTTTTACAGTGGAATTTCTGTTACAGTTGAAGCTATTGTCTTGTTTAAAATTTTTTGGTTGTACGTACGTAGTTTTATGATAGGGTTCTCGTGCAGAGATTAATTTCACAATAGGGTTCTCTCTGACTACCTGCAGTTGGCGGATCAGGATAAGCCCAGATGTGCCATTTTCATGCTGCGGGGAGAAGCATGATATGGTGGGATGGAACAAAATTGGCTGTGGATTTGGACACCCTCATGTGGGAGGAGTTCAAGAAGGTATTCGATGACCAGTACTTCACCGCCGATGTAGCGACTGGACTTTTAGTAAAGTAAATTAAGAACTTTGGGGTTCAAATTGAAAAGCTCAAAAACTTCAATCTTGTTTAGAATATCGATTCGCTACTAATTTCTGGACTAAAATGCAATTAAACACAAACCATATGCAATATCTGGAAGACAGGTCTGAACAGATAACAGGTGCGGAACTAAAACAAATCTGTTTTTAAAAAAATAACGAAACTGATTGATTCATTAAGTAATAATTCTGGTACAGATTTCGAAAAAAGAAAGAAAATTGAAATCTGTCATAAATACAAAACTATAACTAAAGTTTTGTACATCAAAATCTGAAACTGATAAGAACAACAACGGAAAGGCATGTCCACAATAAACACATCTTTTCCGATTAGCTCATCACCATCCAGCTCCTACTGCTCGTTACATGCACTCAATGAAAACTAGTGAGCCTAGGGCTCAACAAGTAAAATCTGGAATATCAAAACATATAACACGCGCAACGATATCTGTTACTTTACTGAAATCTGAATCTGAATAGCTTACGAATAAAATCAGCAAATTAACATGAACTATGAAGTCTGTATGGAATGGAAGCACAAACATATACGTTCTGAAAACATTTTCTTTACTTCTAATTAAAGAAGCATCTTTGAACTTTTCTACAGAGCTGTGACTAAAACCACACTTGCTCTCTTCCTTTCTTTTCTGAAATTATGATAGAGACACTTGCACAGTTGGCCCATTCGCTTGATCAAACTACCATCTGATATCAGGGGGCTGGGATAAATCCCATCTATGTGAAGGGGTATACAGATCCGTCAATCCGTAATCTTGATCCTTCCTGCTCTTGAAGGCCACACTGGTTCGTCAGCCAGGCACTCACCCTTCCTCTGGGGACCTTCTGTTGCCTAAGTCATAACTTAAAACTTTTCTGTAAAACATTCTTTCTTTCTGTTATTTTTTTCTTTCGTAAATCTTTTTTTCTTTTCTGTCAAGTACAATTTACTGGTTTTACAGCTTTGAGGATGTTCTGGAATACTTTGAGAATTCTCTGTAATACTCGCGAAGATGAAAACTGAATAAAGTCACTCAAATCTGTTTTGAATGAATCGAATAAATCTTTCAAATTGAAGCGAAACTGATCAAGGAATTCAAATCTGAAATTTCAATATTCATCGAATCAATTTAGAACAAAATAAAAATGGAATATGAATCGCACGTAAATTTTTCAACGAATAAGAAAGAAATCAGATCCTGACTGTTGGTCAACTCAGATGTCAATGAAATTGAATGGAGTTATTCAGATGTCAATGGTCCACACAGTAGTGTTAACCATATTCAGATTTGAAACGAAACTCGCATCTGAACTTCAAATAACATAGAAACAGAACTCTAACTTAGAATCTGTACAATATGAAAATTCAGCTTTTGGCTTAAGAACCAGATTTCAGACTTAATCATTTGAATGAGCGTAAACAACGAAAGAAACCTCAGTCTGAAGAAATCAAAAGATCTTCAAGAAATTTCTGGGAATGATCGAATAAGCTACTTATAAGCTACTTCGATGAAAATCTTTAGAATTCTCAGAAAACTACGGAACGAACATCATCAAACCATTTTCTAAAATCTTTTCTGAATCAAAACACCATAAACACGTACTTCTACATAAAAACAGAGCATGAACTTTCTATTGTTTGAAGAACAGCCGTAGCAAATTCTCAAACCTTTAAAATCGCCTACAAACATGCAAACAGAACTGAATATATTTTTTAATGAGTGTAGCAAGAAACAGAGTTTACTTGCCTGTATTTTGCAACACAATCACAGAAGAAATCTGGAAATTCACGTACGCACCGCTTGTCTCCTTTGAAAAATATTTGAAAGGATTTGCTCGGTTTCTTCAACAGAGAGAACTGCTTGCTTTTTGGAAAGAGTTTTGATTTGTAAATAATGATGCATGATGTGGCTAACATCCTATATATATGAATTAACATTCCTAAGGAAGAAACATGTTTAATCAATATGCCAAGAAAAATCTTTTAAAAGTGCTACTCTATTTAAAAATGAAATCTAATGTTGTAAAACTGAATCATCTTATGTAAAAAGGGTTCAATTGGTTTGTAAGGATCGACAAAACAGCTCCTGCATTAGCATTCTTAAATCTGGAATCAATTCAATAAGAATGAGAGCTAATTTCATGTATTCTCAAGTTTGGAAATTCAAACAAAATAAATCTTGAATAAAGTAGCATTTCAAATTAATCTCTCAAATCTTATAACTCTCTAATTGTGTCTATAAAAGATTCTGGTCGTTACATCCGATGTGCGAACTGAGCTGAAAAGAGAGTTTCTGACTTTGAAGCAGGGGAGTATGTCCATGCGGGACTACCTCTGGAAGTTTGAAAGGGTTGTTATTTTGTTCCTTTGATCGGTGGGGATGCTGAGGAAAAACTCCGCCACTTCATTGATGGTCTGCGACCCACACTCAAGCATGATGTTAGGCTAGCTGAGCCTAAAGACTACGGGGCAGCAGTGGATAAAGCTCTCCGAGCTGAACAAGATTGGAAGGAAATTGAAGAGGAGCACCAGCAGAAACGCCAGGACTTCCAGGTTAGAGACCAGAGGTTGCACAAGCGCCAAAAGACCAAGCCGCAGAGGCCCCAGGGCAACGACCGAAGCAGCCCCAACCTCTCAACTCAGTACCCAGGATTGACATAGGCTACTCTGTCCAAAATGCAACAAGAACCATGACGATCAGTTCAGAGTTGGGCAGAATGTATGCTACAAGGGCGGAGCCTCATGCCACTTTGCCAAGAACTGTTCGCAGTCTAAGCAGCCCATAACCGGCCGAGCCTATGTAATGACAGTAGAGCGGCGAACCCAGAGACTACTGTGGTCACAGGTAAGATTATCATCTCTGGCAATTCTTCTACTGCCTTGTTAGAGTCAGGAGCTACCCATTCGTTTATATCAGAATCTTTTATTAAGAAATTGCATGAGCAAACTGAACAATTATCAGTAGGATATTTTGTTACCGTACCATCAGGAGAAGAACTGTTAACCCATAGAATATATCGTAAAATGGAACTTAGCCTACAAGGGAATTTGCTGATTTGATTGTATTACCCATGCCCGAATTTGATTTGATTCTGGGTCAGGACTGGTTAACCAAGCATGGAGTGATCATCGACTTTAAGCATAGAGTGGTAGAGGTTAAACCATCCCAAGGAAGTCAATTCTCATTTGAAGCTGCCCAGAGTAGGAGAGTTCCTCGACTAATTTCAGTGAAGGCCCAGAGCTGTTTGAGAAAGGGATGTCGAGGGTTTTTTGCTAGTATATCCTCGGTAGTGGGAGAAGCAAGACCCAAGCTGTCAGAAGTAGATGTGATAAGTGAATTTCTCGACGTTTTCCCAAATGACATCACTGGACTACCACCAGACCGGGAGATTGATTTTGCGATAGAGCTAGTACCTAATGCTACCCCAGTTTCTAAACCACCGTATAGACTAGCACCTTCGGAGATGAAAGAGTTGAAGGAACAAGTCCAAGATCTGCTGGACAAAGGCTTCATTCGACCAAGTACTTCACCATAGAGAGCCCATGTGCTGTTCATAAAGAGAAAGATGGTAGCATGAGGTTGTGCATAAATTACAGAGAGCTAAATAAGCTTACTGTGAAGAACCAATATCCCCTCCCCAGGATTGAAGACATTTTTGATCAACTTCAGGGTGCAGTCGTGTTCTCTAAGATCAACCTGATCCAGATATCATCAGCTGAGGACTAAGGAGTTGGATATCCACAGGACTGCCTTCAGAACACGCTACAGCCACTATGAGTTTCTGGTCATGCCTTTTGGACTAACCAACGCACCTTCAGCTTCAAGGACTTGATGAACAGAGTGTTCCAACCTTTCCTAGACCAGTTTTTAATAGTGTTCATAGACGATATCCTTGTTTACTCTAGGAGCATAGAAGAGCACTCCCATAAGCTGAGGACAGTGTTGCAACTTTTGCGGGACAATCAGCTCTTTGCTAAGTTTATAAAATGTGAGTTGTGGCTAGAGAAGGTTGATTTCCTTGGTCATGTGATTTCCAGAGACGGACTAGAAGTTGACCAATCAAAGGTGGAAACAGTTCGAGATTGGCCCGTGCCTAAGAGTGTGACTGAGATCCATAGCTTATTAGGTCTTGCGGGTTTACTATAGGTGATTCATCAAAAGCTTTTCCAAGATAGCAGCTCGTTGACAGCCTTAACCAAGAAAAACGTTAAGTATGATTGGACCCCGATGTGCCAGGCGAGTTTTGATAAACTGAAGCAAGCTTTGGTAGAGGCCCCTGTGTTAGCCATGCCCTCTGGACAAGGTAACTATGTTCTCGTAACCAATGCGTCTAAGCTGGGGCTGGGTGCTGTGCTAATGCAAGATCGTAGGGTGATTGCCTACACTTTCAGGAAATTGAAGAATCACGAGAAGAACTACCCAAACACGATATGGAGCTGGCGGCAGTAGTTTTTGCATTAAAGATTTGTAGATACTACCTGTATGGAGAGAAATGAGAGATCTTTACTGATCACAAGAGCCTCAAATACTTCTTCAAGTAGAAAGGGCTGAACATGAGACAGCGGAGATGGCTAGAGCTGGTGAAAGATTATGATTGCACCATCAGTTACCATCCTAGTATAGCTAATGCGGTAGCAGATGCATTGAACAGAAATTCAGTGGGTTTAGCTTAGGTTTCAGTTAAGAGACCTTTGGCTACCAAAATTGAGAAATTTTATTTGAAACTGATCACCAGAGATTGCGCTGCTAATGTTGGATATGTTTCTACAGATCAGAATCTGAATTTTGATTAACACAAAATCTGTTATTATTCTACTAACAGTTTACATGCGATGTGTAGTGCACTGATTAAGAAGACAGGGAGATATCCAGACTGGAACATTAAGGGGACGCCCAAGCTGGAACAGTTGAAGATGTCTACGCTGGAACAGCGAGGAGACGCCCGAGCTGGTACAACAGAAGACTTCCAGGGTGCAGGGAACATCAAGCTGGTTCACCAGCTTGGTACAATAGCGGCTCAGTGATCAAGCGCAGTGAGATCCAGTGAAGAACAGAATTGTTCAACCGTAGATCAAGTGCAGCGTACAAGTGCAGTGTTCAAGTGTCGACGCATAGACAAGCACAGTGATCAAGTGCAGGTCACATCATTTAGAGCAACTTTAATCAGTTCATCATAGGGATCTCAGTCCTTGGGAAGACTGAGTCAGAACTGTTATTATATCCCAAAGAAGAAGGGATATAATCATTGGTGCTGGATTGCAGGTCTATGAGGATAAGGTTTAAAGTATCCTCGAAGAACTGGCTCAATCAACCAGTGAAAGAAAGGTGTGCTTGCTGATGGTTTGGATGAGGTGTCTGAATGGACCAAGAGAACAAGCAATAACACAGTGGCTCTTGACAAGAAAAATAGAGCCAAGCTGGTTAAGGACAAGCCAGCTCGAACTAAAGAAGACCATCTCGGAGAAGAGAAAGCCGGATCGGGAGATCTCGTCAAGATGGATGCTTATGAGAGAGACGGAGGCAAGAGTCTGTGATTGTGAACAATGTCGACGCCTATGATGACATGAAGATCACATGTCGTCCGATACTAAAGGAATCATGGAGGAATATTCCTGTAGTGAAAGAAGTAACCAGCTGGTAAACAAGCTCAGAGCCCAGCAATGTCTTAGTGTAATGAACAAGCCAGCTCGATGCAAAGAAACCAGCTGGTTAAGATCAAATGGGCATGGCAAGAAGAGCGGTGGTCAAGAGCGGGATAGAACAGAACAAGAGCAGCTGTGTACAAGAGCAGATGACAAGAGAAAATTAGAAATCAGCTCAAGAGTAGCTGCGAGCAAGAGCAGTAGAGTTGAAGAAGCAACCAGCTCGAGGTAAAGACCAGCTCAGTACAAACCAGAACAGAGATAAGCTGGCAAGCTTGTTAAGGTCAAACCAG
Organism: Dorcoceras hygrometricum; assembly: GCA_001598015.1. Classification (NCBI taxonomy): domain Eukaryota; kingdom Viridiplantae; phylum Streptophyta; class Magnoliopsida; order Lamiales; family Gesneriaceae; genus Dorcoceras; species Dorcoceras hygrometricum. The sequence goes on from KQ992973.1 coordinate 544,838, forward strand.
CCCGGATAGCATGACAGATGCTATCAAATCTATGACAAAGCGATTTGAATACAAGACTATACGAGGATTGCTTTTCAGTATTCAAATCGATTTACTTGTGTTGTCTTATCAAGTACAGTGCTCATGTGCTTAAAGTGAAGAAAAGCCTGTGACGCATTAAAAGACAAAGGATGCAAAGTACAACGGTGTCAGAAGACTTTCAACGGTTACAACTTTGTGTCCAACGGACAAATCTGCAAAGCGACTATATATAACAAGAGCAGAGCACAAGCAAAGATGACGAGAGACAACAAAAGAAACAAGAAGTCAAAAGAGTGTTGTGTCAATGCTTCAGAGAAATATCAAGTAGACAGCACAAGCTCTGGGAAGACATTGATAAACCATCTCGGACAGGAGCACTTCCCAGTGTGTGAGATTTCATATTTGAGATATTGAGCGTACACTGTAAAATCTCACACACGATTCACTCATATATTCGAGAGTTGAGCGAAAACAGATATTGAGTGAATAAAAAAACGACTTCCACATAGTCTTTGGACAGAGACGTTAAAAAAGTCTTTGTAGCCTTTCTCACTGAGGCGTTAAAGAAGTGTTGTTAGACACACAGCTTGTGGGTTGGTGTGCATAGGTGGCTAGGAGTTCTTGCAGCCGAGGGCTGTCGGATCGGGTTGCAGTAGGGCTGATGTAATCAAAGTCTTCTAATGGATCCTTCTCATTGCGGAAGAAGTGGAGATGTAGGAGATTCAGCTCCGAACTTCCATAAACAAATTGTAGCATATTCTTTGTTTACAGCTTACTGGATTCATACGCATTGCATATTTTACAACTGCGATTAAAACTGTTAATAAGCTTTCGATTATAAGAGTTTAGTTTGATTTGTTTCCACATGAGTTTATTTCAATACTCAATCTATCTCGGTGCACTTAAAATTCAAGAACACTGATCTATTGCAGCTCAAGTTACAAATAAACCAGATCGTATAAGCTGAACCAGCTCGCAGAGCCGCTGGTGTGTTTCATGCGCGATCCGGTTTCCTTGTTGCGTGCTTGAAACGAACCAAATCTAGAAATTTTTTTTTGAAATAAAATGCGGAATAAACATTCTTTAAAAGAAAACATGGTTCAATTGAAAACTTTCCTCAACATCACTTTAAAACATACGTAAATAAATATCTCGAAACCTTAAATCAATCATTTTGTCTTAAAACCAGAGTAAGTATATAATGTGGAAACTAAACATGTCTCAAAATAAGATAAAGATAACTGTGTGGTCACGGGGTAGCAGCTGCAGAGGGCGCTCAGAGGTCCTCACCGCCATAAGGGATACAATCATCAGCAGGCTCACATGCGCCATTTAAACCTAGTGAGCCTAAAGACCCAGCATGCTTTATCTGATAATAACAAAGTACGTATAATAAAACCACATGCAAGCACATAGCATATCGTAAAATAACCTTAAAAACATGCGTGCATGAATGATCGTAAAACATGGCTCGAAATTAGTCGTAACATTACATAATCGTATATTATAACATAATAACGAATGACATAGCATAACATAAAAACGTGTGAGTCATCCATGAAGTGTAGACAATTACATTAACGATAGATCAATCATAAGAAACCAACGTACGTGGCGATCGGTTCACCCAACCTCATCCATTATCACATTAACAGAGGTTCATCGGGCCCGGTATCCTTGATCCGCCCATCGTCTATCATTATAACATTAACAGAGGTTCATCGGACCCGGTATCCCGGATCCGCTCATCGTCCACTTTGCCACAAATCACTTCAATCCCTCAAAATTATTGTCTTTTCTTACATGCCTTTAACATTTCATAAAACTTTCATGATGCGTGTACTTCATAAAAACATGCAATTTTAAAAGGATAAGCCCATAAATATATGTTTAATTTTCTTTAAACAAATGCATAATAATATACGTAAAATACTACATATATAACTAAAATATATTCATAGGCTTATATATTTTATCTTCCTGTCAAGGACTGGTTCCAGCGACTGGCCCACTAATTTCTAATCCCAAAAGCCTAGACCTGATCTTAAACTGAAACTTAGCCCAAAACTCAACTTGAACCATTAAACTCAAAATTAAATTTCGTTCTTATCTTCCTAAACTTTATACTCATAATTTCTCATAAAATCCAAGCATATAACAGTATAAAAATCATACGTGCTAAAAATCATTTTCTAGACGTTAATTTGTCATGAAAATTGCCAAAAATCCCATAAATCAAATAAATTTTCAAAATACTAGAAAACATCTTAAATATGCTTAAAACATCAAATAAAGTCATCCACAAAATTTGGCTGCCCCTAAGACTCAAAATCTCAATTTTCACAAAAATGACCCGACGAGGCTCACTTCGACCGACAAAACGATAAAAATAAGTAAAAATCCAATTCTTAACCGAATCACTCCTTGTTTTTACCCACATCACTCTGACTCAATATGAAGTCACGAAAATAAACGAGACTAAAAAAAAATTCAATACGTGACCAAACCGATGCTCATAATGACACTGCTATAGTCAGGACACGTGCTAGCCATAAAAATCATAACTAATTTGTTCCTCAACCAAATCGCTCCCCGTTTGGACCTGCATGACCCTAACTCAATGAGATATCTCGAGTGACTTAAACGACCCCAACAACTCTACTGTCGCGCACAGACGACAAGCCAAGAAATGTGCTGATCATAAAATTCGTAACTAATTCATTCCTTGACCCAATCACTCCTCGTTGGGACCCACGTGACCCTAACTCGATGGAATAACTACTGGTACCACCCTTAAACCAAACCCCAGCCCTATGAACCGTCCGTGACCGAAGCTTCACAAGAAACAATTCAAATGCGGGTTAAAAATCGTGATGTATGCATGAATCATAAACAATAAACGTAGATCTAATAAATTCACATACAAATCATGAAATAATTATTTAAAAACAGTGTAATATGATTTAAATGGTGAGAAAATTGGAGAATAGAACATGCCTTTTTGAAGAACTATGCAGTCTAAGCGTTTTCGGAGCGGGGGACAAGAGATGGGACGATCAACCTTTGAAATATCCAAGAAACTTTGAAAAAGAAATCGATGAAGCCTTGCCAATGGGAGGGGGACGGCTAGAGTGAGGGAAGGAGGAGAGTGTCTAGGGTTTTTTTAAAGTGTTAGGTTTGAAAGAAAATGATTAGTGTCCCAAAAGACCCCTCCAAGAGTTTTAATTAGGAAAAGATTAAAAAAGCTTTCTCTCACTAGCCCCACCACTTAAAAATGTTAATTAAACTCACTTAAACATTTGAGCTCTTAATTTTCGTAACATAAAATCCCTTAATTTTTTAAAATGTAGTAAAGCTCATTAAAATAGCCCGTATAGGCGAAAACGGGTTCCCCTTTGGAAAATATACATAAAATCCATATTTTTTGGAAATTACTGCTTAAAATAATAAATTTTAGTTCCTAAAATATTAGGGCTTAAAATTTCAAATAATTTTCATCTCGGTCGTCCCTTTCTCGTCCACGCGTCCGGAACTCAATCATGCTAAAAAAACACGTCATGCACATCATAAAACATTAAAAATATCATTTAAATCACATAAAATGACACATAATTTTCTAAAAACAATTTTCCCCCTATTCATGCACTCATTCTCACGTAATCAGGATCACATCATAAAACATTAAAAATATCATTTAAATCACATAAAATGACACATAATTTTCTAAAAACAATTTTCCCCCTATTCATGCACTCATTCTCACGTAATCAGGATTTCTGGGCGTTACAATTCTCCCCCTCTTATAGAAATTCCGTCCCCAAAAATAAGTTACGTACCGAAAAGCTCTGGTAGCGCGTCCGGATATCGGCCTCGGTCTCCCGGGTAGCCTCATCCTCTGAGTGATTCTGACACTGGACCTTGACCATTGGAATACTCCACACTCTAATCCTGCGCTCCTCTGGAGCCAAGATCTGAACTGGTCCCTCCTCAAAAGATAGATCTGGTGCTAACTGGAGCGGCTCAGAATCCAACAAATGCGACGGATTCGGGACATACTTCCGAAGCATCGAAATGTGAAATACGTTATGCACCGCTGACAGATTGGGTGGTAGTGCTACTCGATACGCCAACGTACCAATCCTCTCCAAAATCTCAAATGATCCAATGAATCTCAGACTGAGCTTTCCTCTCCGGCAAAAACGCATCACGCCCTTCATGGGCAATATCCTCACGAATACGCGATCCCCTACAGTCAACTCTAGATCTCGTCGTCCACGATGGAAAACTCTTCTGACGACTCTGGAGTGTCCTTATCCGATCTCGTATCCTGATCACAATATCTATTGTGTTGGTCCCTGTTTTTCGAGGAAACTAAGCAGCCGCTGGTTAAATGAGGTTTAAAAATTTTGCGCGCTGCTATGGACGAGCTACAATAGCTTAAAGTTCTTGAACACTTAAAAATCACGAAAGCACCGGAGACAGATCTGGTATGAAATTAAAATCATGCGGAAACACCAGAACTGAATCCTTGTATTTTAAAACGATTCAAACAGATTTATGTACAACATAAATCTGTTCTACTGTGCTTGTGTGCTGAACTGTGTATGCGTGAGTGCTGAATGTAAACTGCAAGTGCTGAAATATGCGAGTGCTGAAATCTGTTTACGTGCGATGCTAAAGTAAATATGCAGGTGCTGAAAGCTTTAAAGAAGACGATACATAAGATTTGTTTCTGGAAGTTCGGACCTCAATGTCCTACATCTCCCCTTCTTCCACCTTGGAAGGATCCACTACTAGAAGACTTTGATCTATACAACCCGTACAGACCCAATCCCGCAACCAGCAGCTGCGAGAACTCCTAGACTTCACAAATGCACACCAGCTGCAACTGTGTGACTAACTACATACACAAGTTTAACGTCATCGTGCTTGGACGGAAACTGAGTTGGAAAGGTTTTGAGATTCATTCACTATACAATGGATGTGAATGAATCTCTGTGTGTGAGATTATACAATGAATCGCTCAAACTCTCTGTTTCTCACACACTAGGGAAATTGCTCTAAACAAGAAGATTCTAGCTCAGCTGTCAACTCCAATAAGCTCCTATACGAAAGATAGTTGACAGCTTCGCTTCTGGTTCATTTTCCCTCTGTTGTTGTCTTCTATTGATTTTTCTTTTTTGTGCAACAACAACTTCAACAGTCTCTTGTTCTTCAATGGCGCTTCTCGAAGTATATAAGCCTCTATTCAAATTCGTACCGTTGGACACAAAATTCTTCCCGTTCAAATATGTTTTGTAAAGTACCGACAGGGAATAGTCCTTGTGTCCTTTTCTTTTGCAGGCTTCTTGTCGTTTTCGCCATTTGAATTGAGCTCAGCATTGACATCCAGCTTTGATAACTCTTCGTAAATTGTCAAATGCTTCGCTGCTGATTCATGTCTACTACTGCCGCGACTGGTTACTTTGACGACTGAATACTTTGCGCCTGGTTGCAACGCTTCTCTACTTCTGCTTTTCTTGCGTCTGGATTCCATGTCGACTGGATATGCAATAGCACTGAAGCTCGCGACTGGATCCACTGTAGCTCGCGACTGGTACATCATCTTGCGACTGAATGCATAGCAGCAGCTGGTTCATTGTAGCTCGCGTCTAGATGTACTGTTGCTTGCGACTGGATGTACAAGCTACTGCTGGTTACTCTTGAGAGTTGTACCTGCTGGTTTTCCTCATCGCAAAGAGCATCTGCTGAATCCTTAGCGCGAAGGCAAAACACCGTCGTATCCATTAATTCAAACGACATCGTTTTGCTATCGCTAGCTCTCTGCTGATAGATCTTCCTGTACGACGTCGCTTCTCTCTTGCGCTTCTCTTCACAACTGCTGATAGCTTCCTGCTGATTGTGATGTCACTGCTGATGACATCATCTATGCTTAGCGCTCCAGCTGAACTTTCTCGTTCCATCTCCAACTTGCGACTCTACTTAGCTTCTGTTCCAGCTGGTCCTTTCGCACCAGCTGATCTTTCTTCATCTGCTGAACATGATGTCGTCATCGATTACATCATCATCGATGGTCCACTTAGATGTTCCAGCTGGTTCCCTTTTGTATGTTCCAGCTGGTCCATCTTCCTCTTCTAGCGCTTGCAGCTGGTTCATATCGTTCCAGCTGATTCACTATGCTCCAGCTGGTTCACTTGGCCTCCGCCTCATTTCGACACCTGTACTAACTTTGGACGTCTCCATTGCTAAATCCAGCTGCCGATTAGGTCCTTTCGCACCAGCTGATCTTTCTTCATCTGCTGAACATGATGTCGTCATCGATTACATCATCATCGATGGTCCACTTAGATGTTCCAGCTGGTTCCCTTTTGATGTTCCAGCTGGTCCATCTTCCTCTTCTAGCGCTTGCAGCTGGTTCATATCGTTCCAGCTGATTCACTATGCTCCAGCTGGTTCAACTTGGCCTCCGCCTCATTTCGAACACCTGACTTAACTTTGGACGTCTCCATTGCTAATCCAGCTGCCGATTACAATGATTAACCAAACCAACTGCTGAACTTATATTGTGAACCATCGGCTGAACAAACTTCTGCTACTGTTCATCTTCTTCTGCGTTCCTAAAATCTGCACACTTAAGTGGAGTTGTTAGAAACACAATAACAGGTTTTGTGTAATTCAAAAATTAATCAGGATCTGTCAAAACAGATCCATCATATTGTCTGATGTACCATCTCTGGCCCAGTCAAAACTCTCTCTCCAACCTCGTCCCAGTGCACGGGAGACCTACACCTTCTCCTGTACAGAGCCTCATAGGGAGCCATCCCAATCGACGCCTGAAAGCTGTTATTGTACGTGAACTCTACCAAAGGCAATCTAGAATCCAACGTATCTTGGAAATCTATCACACATGCTCTCAGCAAATCCTCCAGAATCTAAATGACTCTCTCCGACTGGCCATCAATCTTTGGGTGAAAAGCTGTACTGAATGACAACTTAGTCCCCAACGCGGCGTGCAAGCTCCTCCAGAATGCATATGTAAACCCGGTGTCCCTATCTGACACAATAGAGACTGGTATGTCATGCAGCCTGACAATCTCTCTAATGTAAAGCTCTGCGTACTGCGTTAAGGTGAAAGTGGTCTTCACCGGTAGGAAATGTGCGGACTGTTGGGGAACTGTGGCGGATCCGGATCCCGTCTCCCGGCGAGGCAGCGGAAGAATAAAATTAGGCCGGGAAACGTTCAATACAATTTAAAATCTACTGCAAACTATGAACCATTCATAGGGCGTTTAGTCAATTACCTTGCTGGCGACTTGCGCCAGGCTCCAACCGGAATTACAAGAAGACCGGCTCTTCACGGTAGGCGGCTGTAGATTCGTCAATCAGGTCCACGACCGGAAGGAAGACTCCTTCGTCAGCCTGCACTAGAAGGCCTGAAGACATCAACACGGACGGATTCTCCTCGAAAAACTGATCGGAGCAAGTCTGATCAATTAGCGGCGGCGGTGGAGGCCGGCGGCGGCGGCTTGGAGAGGAGGGAGGCGGCCAAGGTGTGCTAGGGTTAGGTCTTGTGAGTTGTGATACAAGTGTATTATGACTAATGAAGCCCTTGTCTACTTTAAGTAGATTAGTGGTGGACTTGGATCGGCCCAACGGGCCCGGGTCCAAATGACGATATCCATCACTACGACTTCATTACAACTCCGATCGCCGATCAGATCAGACCGATCGACTCAGTTTCCAAAACTAAATATTATGATGTGAAAAACAATTTTTCAGATCATCAAACCCTAAATGGCAAAATGATCGTTTTGCCCCTCAACAGCGGGAAATCACGATTTGACCCCTGTTGACTTTTTAGGAAGTCGCACTCCCTAGAATCCTCCTCCTATGCTCAATACATTGAGCTCAGTATCCGTGCGAGAATCTCGAATCCAGTACTTGTGACCCTCAATGGTTCAGGGATACAGCTAGCCGTGGGCCCACAACCATTGTGGCTCCGGAATCACAATTCCGGACTTGCCCATCGGATAATGGTAAGAGCGTTTAGCAACATCGCCCCATGATCCCCTAGGTATCACTGATAGTGCCTGCAAGAACCAGTTGGTCATGGTTAACGTACAGTACGGTCTTTTCAATCCATATATCCCGATCAGATCAACGACCATTGGTAAATCGAGAGTCGCTAAAGATCCGATAGCTATGCATACATCTTGGAGATCGAATAGTAACATCACGAGTGTAACTAGGTAAACCCATTTACCTAAAACACTTCTAGTACTCTGGCCAGAGATTTATACACTATCGTCTCCTCAGATAACATAGGATATCCACGCATGTCTGCGAGCGGTGAATCCTCGACAACGATGCATCGACTCCTACATGCATCGGGATCTCACCCAATCCCACCGCCTAATGACCCCAAGTGAGTCGGCAAACGATTCAAAGTGAGACGCCTATCATGTAGAGTCTCAATGACGTTTCGAGTCGTGAGGACTAATCAGTACAACCAAGACCTCGGACTTATCCACTCGACAAATGGTAATCACTTGGAAAGTCCAAACGAGGGTAGTTCGATAGATAACCAGGTCACTATCTATCTGCATGCTCAGAACATCACAATGTTCCCTACCAATGCAACATGGTACTTCGCATCGCAGATACTAGTCTCGAGCTCGGGCGGCCTTATCCTCATTTTGACGGCTCAATCGACTAGGAACTAATTCAGAATACACAGTGACTATTAGATGTGTTTCATGATAGCCGTCATACCCACTATCACATCTAACATACACTATGGTGCATTCTAGGTCTTTACTCTACGCAATTGTTAATCATTATACAACACAATGAAAGTAAAGAATGCCATAAATAAATGCGAATATCATATATAAAGATCATTTCATACAAGAGTCTATGAACCCACACGCCACAAGTTGGCTAGTTGGGCATCTACTCTAACACGGACTTGGTGAGTCGATCCACAATCACCCATATCGTTGTGTAACCTCTGGGACTCCTGGGTAACACAACCAAAAACCCATCGTAATGTTTCCCAACTTCCACTCAGGAATAGGGAGTGGCTGTAATAACCCTGCTGGTCGCTGATGCTATGCCTTGACCTGCTGACAGGTCAAACACACGGATACAAATCGACCGATGTCCTTCTTCATCCCTGACCACCAATAAAGAGTCAGTAAATCCATGTACATATTCATACTCCCTTGTGGATGGAGTACGTCGATGCATGAGCCTCTGATAAAATATCAGCCCTCAACTGCTCAGAACTCGGCACCCACATACGGCCCCTGAAACGAATGATCTCATTCTCGACTGTATACAGATCTCGTCCTCTGGCCTCATCACGTTGTCTCCACTGCTGCAACTGCTCGTCAGTGGCCTGACCATCTCTAATCTGATCTCGAAGATTCGTCTGAACTGTGAGCGCTGCTAAACTCGGCGCACAGTCCCCCTAATAGAACTCCAATCCAAATCTCTATATCTCAGCCTGTAGTGGCCTCTCGATTGATAATCATGCCACCACTGAAGTATTCCGACTCAAAGCGTCTGTCACTACATTAGCTTTACCCGGATGGTAGCTAATGTCACAATCATAATCCTTCACCAACTCCAGCCATCTGCGCTGCCTCATGTTCAGCTCCTTCTATGTGAAGAAGTACTTGAGGCTCTTATGGTCTGTGAAATTCTGACACTTCTCACCGTATAAGTAGTGCCTCCAAATCTTCAGCGCGAACACCACTACTGCAAGCTTCAAATCATGTGCCGGATAGTTCTGCTCATAACTCTTCAACTGTCTCGATGCATACGCAATAACCTTGCCACCCTGCTTCAGAACTGCACCTAAACCACTCAGGGAAGCATCTATATTGTTGGATCTGTTTTGACAAATCCTGATTAAGTTTTGAATTACACAAAACCTATTGTTGTTATTCTAACAATTCTACTTAAGTGCGCAGATTTCAGGTCGAAGAATATGTCCAGCAGATGGTTCACAATGAATGTTCAGCAGTTGGTTTGGTGCGTTCATGGATCGGCAGCTGGATTAGCAATGGAGACGTCCAAAGTTGATTCACCTGTTCGTAATCAGGCGTAGGCCAAAGTTGAACCAGCTGGAGCATAATAATCTAGCAGATGATGAAGATCAGCTGCAAGCGCTTAAGAGCAAAGTGAACCAGCTGGTACAGGAATAGAGAAGCGCGTTGAAGATTTAGTTCGAGATGATGAAGATCAGCTGGAGGTGCAAGAGAAGAAGATTCGTGTTTATAAGTACTGTTGACGAATCTGTTGACAGTCGCTATTCAAGAAGCTGGATGTGTAGCGAGATGATGAAGATCAGCTGGAGCGAAGCGAAGTAGCAGATGATGAAGATCAGCTGGAGCGCTAAGTTTGGATGACATCAGCAGTTAAGTCATCATTCAGCAGGAAGCTATCAGCAGGTGAAGAGAAGAGCGAAAGCTGAAGCGACGTCGTGTTGAGATTCAGCAGATGGATTAGTTGTTGATGACGTCATCGGTGACGTCATCCAGTCGCAAGAATCAGCAGGTAGCTTGCATTCCAGACGCAAGAGGAAGCGACGTCGTAGAGGAGATCCAGTCGCAAGCTACAGTACATTCAGCAGATGCTATTTGAAGATAGCAAAACGATGTCGTTTACATAAGTTGATACGACAGCGTTTTCCTCTTACGCTAAAGATTCAGCTGGAAGACTTTGCGTTGTTATTTCAGCAGACGAAGCTACAGTGT